>PVIA01015864.1:0-21088 GCA_004024845.1 Tonatia bakeri | reverse complement strand
GACAGTAGGTAGAAAATAGACAGGGGGAGGGTAGGAATAGTATGGGACATGTAGACACTAGAGAACTTATGACACATGGACATGAACTAAAGGGGGGAATGAGGGTGGGAGGGGATGGGCAGGGTGGTGGGGAGTGAGGGGGGAAAATGGGCCAACTGTAGTTGCATAATCAATAAAATAAAGAATTTAAAAAAAAGAAATGGTAAGCTACTTGAATATTAGTATAGCTACTATATAAGGCACTAGGAAATTGACATGATTTATCTTATGACATACTTTGAAATATATCTTACCTTTAAAAATAAAGAAATTGAGGTTAATCAATAATAAATCAGTTTTGAATGTTCATGTAGGGAGTGAGTGGTAAAGCCATACTTGGTGTCTTATTTGTATTTGTCACCTCAGCCTGTGCTCTTTCTCCTTTGCCTTTCAGCCCTCACGTGAAGCACAGAGAAGGCTGACCACTTTGATAAACTGCTGTAATTCCCTCAGTAATGCCATGGTATTCAGGAGAGAAAGAAACTATCCATCAACTGATCCAACTTCTTCTTTTGACAGATAAGATGCTTAAGTCCAAGAGCTGGTTAGCAACTTGGCCAAAGTCATATAGCCACATATTGAAACAGCTCAATTAGAACCCAGGCCTCATATCTCCAAAACTATTATATTTCTCTTTCCAATTTTTGTCTACTCAACAAGGTGCTGATAAAACCAAGTGGAAAAGCTTGATTCCAGAGTAGCAATAGCTACTAGCAAGTAGCTAGTAGCAACAGCTCAATAAGCTGCTCCCCTTGCAAAAAAATAATGAAATGCCTCTGGTCACCAAGGGGTCACATAAGAAGATACAATGAAGACAAACACGTAACATAAAAAGAAGCTCTGCATTCATATGCTGCTGAGCATAGGCCAGTGAAGCTATCTTCACCATGGAAACATTTCTCTGCACCTAACAATTACATTAAAAGGGTTCTTTGAGCAGTAAGCACCCCGAAGTGTCCAAAAATGGCATGTAACTATCCATTCAAAATGGTTACCTTCATTCTAGCAGGTTAAATAGAAACCACAGAAATTGTTTATCTTGTTTCTGATCTTTTAGAGAGTAGACTGATTCTCTACATGAGAATCAGGCCTATAGATTATGAGGGAAGATAAGTGGCTAAATTGAAATCTACAATAATAATAAATACATTTATTGACCTTTTACCATGAGTCATACGCTAAGGTCCTTACATATACAGTTGACCCTTGAACAACACAAGTTTGAACTGCATAGTTCCACTTATAGATAGATTTTTCTCAATTGAGCAAGGTACAATGATGTGTTGTGGAATTGTGCACCTGAAACCCGTATAATTTTGTTTACTAATGTCACCACAAAAAGTTCAATAAAAAGGGGACAAATCACAGTTCAAATCTGCTTTGTTTGAGGATCAACTGGGAGTTATTGGGAATCAGCATGTACAGAGGGCTGACTGTAGTTATATGTGGATTTTGGACTACGCAGGAAGTCAGCGTCCCTAACACTCACATTGTTCAAATGTTGACTACATTAGCTCATTTTATCCTTTCTATGATTCTGTAAAGCTGGCACCAATACTACTTTAATTTTACAAAAAGAATCTAAGTAATTTACCCAAAGTCATACAGTAATTATAGGTGGGGAGTCAGGCAGTGACTTCAGATTTCACATCGCTAAGCATCATGCTACACCTGAAATACTTTGTTAAAAGTATGTAGTACATATGAAGAGAGCATCAATTGAATTTAAAAATGAGTAATGCTCATTTAAATCTATTCTGAAATACATACCCTCTTCAGTCAGATTTTTAGTTTTTCTGTGTCTAACAGGCTGTCACCTATGGAACCAACTCCCAGGAAAAGAAAAAGCCAATGCACGGAAGTTTAAAAAAAAAATGAAAACTTTGGTTTGATTTGTGGCTCAGTCATTACTGATTGAAATCTTTGTCAAGTTACTTAATTATTTCAGTCTCGATTCTTCAGCAAAACCAACATACATTTATTGACCCTGCCGCATCACTGTGTATCATTTAGAGTCCCTCAAAAACAGTGATTGGAGAAGTTCAGTGAAGAGATTACAGTCGTCTGTTGCTATATCTCAGTTCACTTATGGTGGCTTCACTATATTGTGGGTTTTTTTAAAAAATCTATTTCTGTATCGCGGAGTTTTTACTATATTGTGGGATTTTGCAGTATATAGGTATTTATATAATATTTATGATTTTAATTATTTTTGCCTAAAAACTTAAAACAATATAAAATATAAAAAATGTTAATTCAAACATATTAAAAGAATACTAAATTGAAATAAAATACAGTATGTATTTCATCAGCAGATGAATACCGTACTGTACACAATGGAAATGCAGTACGCCACTACCGCTTGTGCAAGTTTGCCAACATGAGATTGTACAGGGCACACTATTGGCTGATGGAATGGAAGGTGACCAACCACAGCACTGTGTTCTGTATACTGGACGCTGATTGGCTCAGTGACCGTAACGTTGGTCTGTCTGCTCTTCCGCACTGTGCCCACATGTTCAGCATCTCTCCTTGTCCACTTCACATCGTCGTCTGATCCCTGTGCATAGTATTGCTCTTCAGTGTTGTGTATTTGTGAAAACTTCGGAAAAGTTTTCATTTATTTCAAGCCCTACAAAGCCACCCAAATGTTCTGCGCCTTCTAAGACTTCTGGTGGTGAACCCAAGCACCAGAGGAATAAGCTTACCATCAAAGAAAAGTTGGAACTTCTTGACACATTAAAGGAAGGCAAAAGCTATGCCGCTGTAGGCCGCCATTACAGGATCAACAAATCTGTTCGCTACACATACAGAAAGATGAGAAGAATATTAGGTCTATGGCAACAATGACTTTCAACAAGACTGCAAAGAGGGTGGTCACTTCCCTCAATAAGGCCATTGTGAAGAGGGGGTCTGCATTGGCCCTGTGGATAAATGACTGCAGGAAGAAGGATATCTCGCTGGACACCAACACCATCCAGATGAAGGCCAAGAAACTTTATGATAGTTTTATGGAAAGCATGGATGTTCACAATGGTGACGAGGATGAAGATGAGGATGACAACAATGCAGAAGCAGGACTGTCGAGTGCTTCTCCCACCAGACCAACCCCACTCAGTGCCAGCAAGGGCTGATATGACAAATTTAAGAGACACTTTGGACTCAAGAGCATTTCTCTGCATGGAGAAGCTGCCTCTGCAGATGAAAAGCAGCACCAGCAACTCCCCATAACTAGTTCATAACTCAGATGAAGAGATCAGTTACACCTACGCCTTTAGCAGAAATAAAAGTTACCCAGGGCAAAGATACTGTACCACCTGATGAAGCACCTGATGAAATGGTACCTTCAGAAGAGCTGTAATGCTCTTCTTGGCTATGCAGTACCTTCATCTCATTGTCATCACCTTCATCGCCATCAGTACTGCACAGCTACACAATTCATGATCTTCATCATTCAAGTTGTAGTATACTTCACTGGTGAGTACCCATATAGAAGTTTATATGTTGCTAAAATTACATAGGTTTAAGAGTATAGAAAGTGTTTAAGAGCATATGAAGTATTTATAAGAGTGTGGGAAAGGTTAAGATAGTTGGAAAGGTTTATAGGAGTGTGGGAAGGGTTTATAAAGCCTTAAAATATATAGAATTAACAAAATAAATATAACACTGCTACTTCATGGATTTTCACTTATTGCAGGGGTCTCTGGAACATAACTCCCATGATAGGTGAGGGATCACTGTATTTACAAGGTGTGAGCAGAGTTAAGGAAAACCAGCAGGGGTCCCTAGCAAGTAGTGGGTAGCCATTACCACTCTTAGGTCTGAAGGATCTAAGGGAAGGAGGAGTTAGAGGAACCCAAAGAAATATCTGTTACTGTGCGTAGTATAAGGCTACCTGAGAGGAGCTGGAAGCTTTAGTTAATTGATACCATCAGTTTTTGGTGACTATATGGGAGGAAGCCAAGGGAATAAATCATCTGCTTGTAGCTTCTTCACCTTTGCTTCAATTTCCTATCTTTTATTCACTGAACCTAGCAGAAGCCAGAGAGCAAGAGACTCAAGTTGTTGTAGCCCATATAAGGCAGCCCCCTGGGATACAAGGCAGAGAAGGATGAAGATTGGACTGATAGGGCACATTGATAACATAATGGGATGGATGATATATATGAAAATGCCTGGCATGCAGAATGGCCTTAATAATTACTCATTTACTTTTATCCTTTGGTCATCATGTGTTATTTTTGCCAGCTCAGTGCTGCTTCCCTCTTTTTCCAGTAACAACATGTTTTCTTTGGTAAATACACTAACCCCTGAATAGTAAGAGGTAGGATGTGAAAATATATCAGTGTCTGAAAACTTCACTTTTAGGGAGACATTCTGTAGCATAGTGGTTGAAAGTAGGGACTCAGCAGAAGACTGCCTGGGTCTGAAACACAGTTCTTTCACTTCAAGCCTTGGACAATTTTCTTAACCTTGATGAGCTTAGGTTCCCATTTTAGTGTAAAGGGTATATAATACTCATAATCAATAGGGTAATTTTGAAGATTCACTAAGTCAGTAAATGTACATCACTTAGCATAGTGACTGGTACAGACTAAGTGATCCTGTATTCCAGGCTTGCCTGTTATTATTCCATGTAGTATGTTAATACTGACAAACGGGGCACTCACCCACTGCCTCTCCTCCTACTGAGTAGGCAGGCAAGTGGCTCAGGCTGAACCAATCTGATTTTTTCTTCTGAAAAGTTGAATTCTGTGCTGAATGATACAAAATTAATCAATCAAACAAACAAACAAAAAATGGTTGATGCAGAAGTCACTCTAAAAGCAAGGTCCTTAAGAAACTGCTGATTACTTGTTGCTGCTCAATCTCTGGACTTGCCTTGGTTCTGGACTTCCAGATTAATCATTTACTTCTTCTTTTGATTTTTAACATATTATTATTTGATCGATTTTAACAGATATATTGAGATATAATTGTCATACTGTACAATTCATGCACTAAAGCCATACAATTCACTTGGTTTTATATATTCACAGACTGCTGCAACCAGCAGCACTAATTTTATTTATTTTTTCTCAAATGTTGTTTTTATTTGTTATTTTTCAATTACAGTTGACATTCAATATTATTTTACATTAGTTTCAGTTTTATAGGATAGTGGTTAAACATGTATATAATTGACGAAGTGACTCTCCCAATAAGTATAGTATCCACATGGCAACATACATAGTTACTGCAATATTATTGACTATATTCCCTACATTGTACTTTACATTGTTGTGACTATTTTGTAACTACCAATTTGTATTTTTAATATTTTCACCTATTTCATCCAGACCTCTGAACCCCCTCTCATCTGGCAACCATCAGCCTGTTTTCTGTATCTGTGATTCTGTTTCTGTTTTGTTTGTTCATTTATTTTGTTTTCTTTTTGGATTCTGCATATAAGTGAAATCATAAGCTATTTTTCTGTCTCTGTCTGACTTATTTCACTTAGTATAATATCGTCTATTTCCACTTCCAGCCAAGACAGAGGTGTAGGTAAATACACTTTGCTTCCTTGCAAAACCAAAAGAAGGATAACAAATTAAAAAAAACAACAACAACAAAAAACAAAATTACCAGAAATTCAACTGTATAGAAGTCTGACAATCCAGGAATTAAAGAAGAAATCTTCATCCAGACCAGTAAGAGGGGAAGAGATGGGAAGTTGGGGCAGAGAGGACTCCTGGCAAGGAAGTGGATGGTGGACTGGGGCTGGCAAGGCAAAGGCTGGAGGACTGGGTAGTCCCACATTTGTGAGTGGATAAACCAGGAGGAACAACTTGGGAATGAGATAGATCACACAACCCAGGGTTCCACTGTGGGTAAGTAAAGCCTCAAAACCTCTGATTGAAAAAATCTGTGGGGGTTGTGATGGCAAAAAACTTTCCAGCCTCAAAGAGAGTTTGTTGGAGAGACCCTAAGGGTCTGAGAATGTACACAAACCAACACACTCGGGAATCAGCACCAGAAGGGCCCAATTTGCTTGTGGGGTAGCAGAGGAAGTGACTGAAAGCCAGCTGAGAGCCCAGGAAGCAGCATCTCCCCCTCTTTGACCCCTCCCCCACAGACAGCACTGCAATGCAGCAACCTGGGTTGCCCCACCCTGGCAAATACTTAAGGCTTTTCCCCATACTACATAATAGGTGGAATGAGACAAAAAAATATGGCCTAGATGAAAGAACACATCAAAGCTCCAGAAAAAATACAACTAAGACGTGAAGAGATAGCCAACTTATCAGATGCACAGTTCAAAACACTGGTAATCAAGATGCTACAGAATTGGTTGAGTATGGTAGCAAAAGAGAAAGAACTGAAGGCTATGCAAAGTGGAATAAAGTAAAATACACAGGGAACCAATAGGGAAGGGAAGGAAACCAGGAATCAAATAAACAATCTAGAGCAGAAAGATGAAATAGTCAACCACAACAGAATGAAGAAATAAGAACTCAAAAAAAAAAATGAGAGACTTAGGAACCTCTGGGGCAATTTTAAACATTCCAACATGCAAATCATAGGGGTGGCAGAAGGAGAAAAGGAAAAGCAAGAAACAGAAAACCTATTGAAAAAATAATGGAGGACTTCCCTAATCTGGCAAAGGAAATAGACTTCCAGGGAGTCAAAGAAGCTCAGAGAGTACCAAAGAAGTTGGACCCAAGGAAGCACACACCAAGGCACATCATCATTAAGTTACCCAAGATTAAAGATAAAGAGAGAATCTTAAAAGCAGCAAAAGAAAAGGAGACAGTTACCTACAAAGGAGTTCCCATAAGATTATCAGCTGATTTTTCAAAAGAAACCTTGGAAGCAAGAAGGGGCTGGAAAGATGTATTCCAACTCATGAAAGGCAAGGACCTACATCCAAGATTGCTCTATCTGGAAAAGCTTTTATTTAGAATGGAAGAGTGCTTCCCAGAGAAGGTCAAGTTAAAGACTTCATCATCACCAAGCCCTTATTATATGAAAGGTTAAAGGGACTTATCTAAGAAAAAGAGGATGATCCAAAATATGGACAGCAAAATGACAACAAGCTCACACTATCAACAACTGAACCTAAAACAAAACAAAAATAAAAAATGAACTAAGAAAACAACTAGAACAGGAACAGAATCACATAAATGGAGATCACATGGGGGATTATCAGTGGGGAGGTGGAGGTGGGAGGATGGGGGAAAATGTACAGGGAATAAGAATCTTAAATGGTAGGTACAAAATAGGGGGAAGTTAAGAATAGTATGGGAAATGGGGAAGCCAAAGTACTTGTATGTATAACCCATGGACATGAACTAAGGTGGGGGAATGCTGGTGAGAGATGGGTACAGGGTGGATTGGAATAAAAGGGAGAAAAAATGAGACAATTGTAATAGCATGATCAACAAAATATATTTTTTTAAAAAGGAAAAAATATCCTCAAGTCCCATCCATGTTGTTTCAAATGGTAAGATTTCATTTTTTGTATGGCCAAGTAAGAGTCCATTCTACATATGTATCACTACTTTATTCAATCATTTATTGATGGGTAGTTAGGTTGCTCCCATAGCTTGGCTATTGTAAATAACACTGCAATAACATAGGCATGCATATATCTTTCCAATTAGTGTTTTGGATTTCTTCAGATTAATACCCAGTAGTGTAATTTCTGGGTCATGTGGTAGTTTTACTTTTAATTTTTTGAGGAACCACTATCTAATTTTAGAATACTTTCACCACCACTCAAAGAAACATCCTACACTTTAGCCATAACTCCCCATTCTCCCAAACTTCTGCCCAGAATCTGATAAGCACTAACCTACTTTCTGTCTTGAGATTTTTGGCAAATGTGCCAATATAATTCAATGAGAAAAAATCATCTTTTCAACATGTGGTGATAAGACTACTGTATTCCCATATACAAATGAATGAAGCTGGACCTCTACCTCATACTCTATAAAAATAATTCAAAATTGATTGAAGACCTAAGTAAAAGACATAAAACTATAACACTCAAAAGAAAGCACAGATGTAAATCTTTTTTCTTTGATTTTTGGTGTCACCCACTGTTCTTTCAATAGTTTGTTTTTGGAGCTTAGATTTGTCTAACCTGTTCTTTTGTTTTGTTGTTTTGTTTGATAGCCTTCATCCCTGACCCTCTTGTAGATAATCATATTCCTGATAGGAGTAATTATTTCATCAGCGACCTTCTCCCCACTTTTGATACTCCCACCCAGGCCATACAAACATGGATTTGTGGCATGAGTTAATTAGAACATGTTCTCTTAGAATGCAACTAATTGCCTTTGAGAACTTCATTGTTGATATCTTTACCTACCAAGTAGCAACTGACTAGGTTCTTGGGTAAAATACAACACTGACAAAGATAGTTATCAAAGTTTTTATTTTATAATTTGACTGTCATGTTCTTTTCTAATACTCTGAACAGGAACATTTTTCTCCATGTGGGGAAGCAGACCAGTCTTCTGGAGTTGTTGGCTTTAGGTTATCATCCTTATTGCCATGGTAAATTTTTTTACTTTGGGTTTGACTGTTCCTGCAATGCTAACCTCCATGGAATTTAGCTAGTCAGTCTCTAGCAATGTTTCAGCATGTGTTTCTGCAGTGCTAAATTAAGTTACAATGAACTTTAAATAAAAAATAAATAAAAGTTAACAAGTTGTTCTATTAACTCTGTGGTCATCAAACTCAGTATATGGGACTAGACAAGGCTGGTATGAATTATAGAATATTACTGAGGAATAGAATTAAGATAATTCACCACAAACAATACTAGTGGCTTGCTATTTAATGATAGTCTGTTTATTAGGTATTCTAGTCTTAGTTTTGTGTGGGAAATTGTAATTTTCCAAACAAGCCAATAAGGATATAAAAACTCTTTTGAAGAGGCACCCCCCCAAAAAATAAATTTATCTTCTGGAGGGCAGACCCCTTGTTGTGCAGGCTTCCCCCACTAGGTGAGTGTTTTAGGAACCCATCTGTGTCAGTGTCAGCTGGCATTGTTGTGAGAGACTGCATTCAGCTTTGGTGAATTTTTTTGAAGACTCAACACATTTGCCCATTTCATTATGGCTGATTTATTGTTTTCTTTTTTAAAATTTGTATTGGGTTGTTTGTTTTCTTATTATTACATTTGTACATTATGAATTTTGGATGCAGCTCCTTTATCACAATTTGATTCACAACTATTTTACTCCCGTCTGTGGCTTTTCATTCTATTAACATTAATTTCTATTTCCTCTTGTTCATTGCTAGAATATAGAAATTTAGTTGATTTTTATATACTTTGTATCCTTAAATGGTGCTAAATTCACTTTTTAAATAATTTCTTATTGTTATTCTATTACAATTGTCCCAGTGTTTCCCCCTTTGACCTCCTCTGCCCATCCCATCCCCCGCTCCCACAGTCAATCCCCACACTGTTGTCTATGTCCATAGGTCATTCACACACATTCTTTGTCTAGTCCCTTCCCCTTATTTCCATCATTTTCCCCCCTCCCTCCCCTCTGGTCACTTTCAGTCTGTTCCATGTTTCCCTGCCTGTGGTTTTATTTTGTCTGTTAATTAATTTTGTTCATTAGATTCTCTTATAGGTGGGATCACATGGTATTTGTCTCTTACCAACTGGCTTATTTCACTTAGCATAATGCTCTCCAATTCCTCTGTGCTGTCATAAAGGGTAGGGGATCTTTCTTTCTGCTGTGTAGTATTCCATTGTATAAATGTATCACAGTTTTTTGATCCACTCATTTACTGATGGACACCTAGGTTGCTTCTAGCACTTGACTATTGTAAATAGTGCTGCTACAAATATTAGGGAGCATAGGTTCTTTCAAATTGGTGTTTCAGGGTTCTTAAAATATATTCCCAGCAGCAGAATCTCTGGGTCAAAAGGCAGTTCCATTTTGACTTTTTTTGAGGAAATTCCATAGTGTTTTTTACAATGGCTGCACCAGTCTGCATTCCCACCAACAGTGCACTAGGGTTCCCTTTTCTCTACAACCTTGCCAGCACTTGTTGTTTGTTGATTTATTATTGATGGCCATTCTGATAGTTGTGTGGTGATATCTCATTGTGGTTTCAATTTGCATCTCTCTGACAGCTAGTGATACTGAGCATCTCTTCATATGTCTATGGGCCCTCTGCATGTCCTCCTTGGAGAAGTATCTATTCTGATCCTTTGCCCATTTTTGATTGAATTATTTGCCTCCCTGACATTGAGTCATATGAGTTCTTTATATATTTTGAAGATCAAACCCTTGTCCAATGTATCGTTGGCAAATATGTTCTCCCACACATTTGGTTCCCTTTTCATTTTGATGATGGTTTCTTTAACTGTGCAGGAGTTTTTTAGTTTGATGTAGTCCCAATTTTTTATTCTTTCTTTTATTTCCCTTACCTTAGGAGATACTGGCAAAATTTTTGCTATATGGGATACCTGAAATTTTCCTGCTTATGTTTTTCTCTAGAACTTTTATGGTGCCGTGACTTATATTTAAGTCTTATCCATTTTGAGTTTATTCTAGTGTATGGAGTAAGTTGGTTGTCTGATTTGATTTTTCATAATGGGTGATTTATGAGTGCATTTGCCCACACTGTGCTGAATGTTCCTCTCTACCCTACCCTCCATATTCATCCAATTTTGCCCTGAGAAGCTTTTTTTTTTTTGTTTTTTGTTTCCTTGGATGAAAGCAGTCTTTGAAGGGAAATGTTTTGCTGATGTGGGAGAGGTGAAACCAAGAACAGCAGAAGCACTAAAATGTACCAAAATTGAAGAATGAGCTCAAAAACTGTTTCGAGCAGTGAGAAAAATACATCTTGATAGGTGTATTGCATCAAATGGACAGTACTTTGAAGGTGACTGAAGTTTAGACATGTAAGAATAAATACACACATTTTTATAAACAAACCCAAGATTTTTTGGTCCCCCTCATATACATGTATGTGGTTGGGATAAGGGAATAGGTTTGAGTGAAGAAACCAATCTGCTACTCCCAGAAGTAATAAGCAATATGACATTTTTACTGAAAGAGGGTCAAGGGTGAATATATAAATATATATTCATAAATCTACAACAAACTTATTGCAAAAGGGTCAAGAGTGATATATATATATATATATATATATATATATATATATATATATATATTCAGAAACCTACCACAAACTGGATGAATGATAATGATATTTGTTGCTTTTCTCCTTTAATCATAAATGCTAACATTCTTTAACTTTGCACATTGCCAATCACTAATTTAAAGAAAATGCAAATTACCAATCCCATAAAGTGAATGGAAGATTGTGCTCAAGGTTAGACCATCTTACTGAGAAAGTGTACAACTGCACAATTCAAGTAATAACAAAATAACAGTAGCAATGCCTTCTGTTGTATAGGATGAAAGATGCTGTTTCAACCATTTGCAGGAATCTTTTTTTCTCTTAGTAAGCAAATGGAACAACATGGTTCAGAAACATCTTTTGACACTGCAGAGGAATTAATACAGAATTTTCAAAAAAGAAAAATGTAGACAAAAATACAGCAATGAGTGTACCAATGTCCATCTGAAACATAGGACAAGCTTGCTGTTATTAATATAGGCAATAAGATAGATAAGGATGTCAAGGTAATGCATCAACAATTGTGGAAAATAAGAGTGTGTAAAAATAAAAATTAAACTAACCTCCTCTCCTGGTTCTCCCTGTTATATTCCTTGTTGCTCTTGCACCGAATCATATTCTTCCACCTAAACATCAAATGTTATGCAATTCCTCATCACTCAATCCTAGATCCTCCTATCTTTGACTCTTCATTCTTCTTAGACCATTCATTTCACTCCTACGGCTTCAATTGTCACCCATACACAGCTAACTTCCACATATATAACTCCAGCTCAGATATTTCTTCTGAACTCCAGAAAGTCTCTGTCTGTCTTGTCTATCTCTATTTGGGTACCTCAAATGGTTATCAAATGGAGCATGTCCAAAAGTAAACTTAAGATCTTTTTCCAATCTGTTCCTCTAGCAACTCCATCTCAGTAATGACACCAACACCTGTACTTTTGCACAGTCAAAACCTAAAGCTCATCCTTTCTATTATCTTTTAGTTTGTTTTTGTTTTAAATTTATTTTCAATTACAGTTTACATACAATATTATATTAGATTCAGCTGTACAGCCACGATTAGACATGTATGTGCCTTATGAAGTGATCACTCCAATAAGTCTAACACCATACATATTATTACAGTATTATTGACTATATTCTCTATGCTGTACTTTATATTCCTGTGACTATTTTGATAACTGGCCATTGGTACTTCTTAAGCCCTTTCAACAAAGGCTCATCCTTGATACTTTTATCTCATTCATATTGACAGGTGATTAATGGTAGAAGCACAATTTGAACCAATATATTGACTTCAAATCTAGTACCAATTCACTATTCCACAGAGTAACAAGGACCCCTGAAGAGTCTAATAAACAAAGAGTCTAATTCATTTCATGAATTCAAATTTATCAGATGGATTTTCTCTGTATTTAGTTACCATGATTTGTTCATAATGCATTCCCAAGGGGAGGGAAAGGAAACGTGCTAAAGTAAAATTGTGAAAACTAGGCCCTATTCCCAGAGAGCTAATTAAAAAATGTTTGAAGTTCCTAATTACCTCTCACTTTGAAACTAGATTTTTTATTGTGATGTTATAGTATGTTGAGTGAGACTTTTCCTGTTACCTGAGAATGGAGCCTAACACTGAGGACAAAGAGGCACTAGATACCATGTCCAGACACCTCCCTACCAGGTCACTAAACTTATCAAGTAGTGGCATGTCTTTTCTTGTACCTCCAACCATCATCCCCAAATCTTTTCTGTCCTTAGCTTCCCTGAACATTTAAAAGATCTAAGTAAGGGAAAGCAAAGAAATCCAAGTCAAGAACAGTTTTCACAAGGGTGATTTGTCTTGTGTGCAGGCATCAGCTAACAAGAACAGACTCTGGCCTTGGTATGGAATCAGGGTGGGGTGTCTCTGTTATACCAGAGGAACTGCTTTAAGAAGATGAAGAAAAAGAGTGAGAGAGAGAGGAACACAGGTACAAATGGGGGAAATGGAAATGAATAGGTACCTAATCAATAATAACTTTAAATGTAAATGGATTAATGCTAAATGCTCCAATCAAAAGACATAGGGTAGCTGAATGGATAAGAAAACATGACCCACACATATGCTGCCTACAAGAGACCCACCTCAGAACAAAAGACCTACACAGATGGAAAGTGAAGGGCTGGAAAAAATATCCCAAGCAAATGTACAGGAAAAAAAGCTGTGGTCACAGTACTTATGTCAGACAAAATAGACTTCAAAACAAAAGCCATAAAAAGAGACACAGAAGGACAGTTCATAATACTCAGACACTGTTTCTATATTTGCTAGATTATGTAGGATGTTGGGTTAGGGGCTGAGCTGACCACTGCAGAGGAGTATTAGTGGAGCAAGCGAGAAGGGAGGATAAATACCACTGGTTAGTGGTATTTGCCAGTGAATAAAGAAGTATTTCAATATTTCAACAGTGTTTCTCAAACATGGCAGGGGAGATATTATTAGTGTTGGGGTATCATTATTCTCCTGGGACTGTTCATGCATTGTATGCATTGTTTTCAACTCTGATCCCTTTGCATATTACATTTAATAATTTTGGTCCCTGGACACTACATGCTGTCTCAGTTACCCTGACAACCAATAATGTCCTCACACATTTTGAAGGTTTCCTGGGTAGTGGGCAAGTGCTGTACTGCACAGGTTGAGAACCACTTCCTTATCCTTCACATTAGGGAACTATGTAAGTAAACAAATCTAGTGAGCTCCTGCAAGACTAAAACAGAGGCCTACAAGAGAGGTAGTAATTTGATGCCATTCTTATAGAGAATCTTGATGGGTAGGAAGAGATAACAGAGAAGCAGCAATAACCAAAAGAAAAAAGAAATACAGTCACAGTCACAGCCCCAAAGTAAAGAGAGGTTTGTTCACGTGTTCATTTCCCCCCACCACATGTCCACCTTGGCACACTGAAAGTGTTAGGCTTTGAAGGAGAAAAGTATTTCCTACAGAACCTGTCCTGCTTCTCCCTAAATTATGGGGATCTCAGTTTCAGTCTATGCTGAAGGGGAAGGGAAATATAAGTTAAATAAAAGTTGAGATTGAAACTGTAAACTGGACTGAGTTTTCATAACCAAAAGTGACCAGATACTTATAGAATCTGTCTAAGACTTCATTAAAGGACAGGAAAGAGATTCAATAGAGCATAGTTGAAGACAGTAATTGGAGACAGAATAAATCCATTTCATGTTTATATCCCACTGAGTTCAAACTCTACAAAAACCTGATTGCAATGCATCTTTCTCATTTCATGTGTTCCCCTAATTTGGTTCTTTTCCTTCATACATGAATACACAGTCATTGTGTTGAAGTTTGTTTGAAGTTAAAGGTTTATAACTTTTTAGAAGGAACCATTCTTCTTTTCTCTCAATTATATTACGTTTATGAGACTTATGTGTCAGTATATTTGATTTGGTACTTTCTTCTCATTTTCTTAGCTAATAAGGACAAAATAAAATAAATGTACAACATTCCAACAATGGTACAATAAACCCTGATGTTCACTAAGAATTGTAACACTGCTGAGATGGAACTGACGACTCACTGGAAACACCAGCATGCAATAGCTCAAAATATATAGCACAGTACTCATTTCTCTTATAATAATTCAAAGTGTGATATATGAAAGTTTACGGATTTAAGAGTATAATGTGTTAAATTGTGAATTAGGCAAAACTTGAGCTATGACGTGTGATGGTCACATACTATTAAAAGTGCACCTACTGGTGTGCTTAGAAAAGATACAACAAGGGCCCACCTACTCTGCTTTCTCAACTATCTTCACACAATTAGCTGAGTTGGAAAATCCACTTGAAGACCTTTATTTTTATAAGTTAATATTTGAACACCCTCATTATACAATCTGCACTCTTCAATGATATGATAGCATTGCCAGTCACTTAAATGTTAAAGGTTTCAAAGCTTAATGTTTTGCGAATGGACCTTATTAAACCTTTGATTAAAACTATAGACTTTTTTCCTCGAAAGAGTGACCATATATGCAATTTTGATTAGAGTTGCAATTCACAGATTAGCTACCAGATTATTCAGTGAACCCACATAGGATAGATTATATTCTACAAGGATGGAAGCATTAATATTTATCTGATGTTGCATGCTCTTCTTACAATGTCAAGTTGATGCTCTGCCATTGAAAAATTGAAGCTATGTTCCCTCCCATTAAATTCAGCAGACATTTGTAACGGCTTTAATGTAGCAAAAGATGAAGTTGGACCCCTACTTCACACCATATACAAAATTAATTTAAAACAAATCAAAGACCAAGTATAATAGCCAAAACTATAAAACTTTCAGAAGAAAACATATTTATAAATATTTATGATCCTGGGTTAAGCAATGGGGCTTCATCAAAATTTAAAGATTTTGTGCTTTAGCCCTGGCTGTTGTGGCTAAATGGATTGACTGCTGGCCTGAGAACCAAAGGGTCACCATTTTGATTCCCAGTCACTGCACATGCTTGGGTTGTGGGACATGTCCCTAGTGGGGGATGCTTGAGAGCCAACCACACATTGATGTTTCTCTCCCTCTCTTTCTCCTTCCCTTCCCCTCTCTCTAAAAATAAATAAATAAAACTTTGAATACTTATAAAAAACATAAATGTCCATGTTGAGGAAGTGTCCCTTGAGTCCTTGACACTTCAAAAACAACACCCCCCCCCACAAACCATCCAATGTTCAAAACTCTTAAAAAAAGATATTGTGCTTTAAATTATACCATCAAGGACATGAGCCCTGGTTGGTGTGGCTCAGTGGATTGAGTGCTGGCCTGAGAACCAAGGGGTCACCAGTTCGATTCTCAGTCAGGGCACATGCCTGGGTTGCAGGCCAGGTCCCCAGTAGGGGGTGTGTAAGAGGCAACCACATATTGGTGTTTCCCTTCCTCTTTTTCTCCTCCCTTTCCCCTCCCTCTAAAATAAATAAATAACATTTTTAATTTTTTTTTAATTTAAAAGAAGTGAAAAGACTACCCACATAGTGGGAGAAAAAAATGGCAATAATGTATCTTACAAGGGACTAATACCTAGAATAATACAATTTCTTACAACTTAATAATAAAAGGAAAACTAGCCCAATTTTTAAAAAATTGGAAAAGAATTTGAATAGACATTTCTTCAAAGATGACATACAAATGGCCAGTAAGTACAAGAAAAAATTTCAACATAAATTGCCATTAGGAAAATGTAAATCAAAGCCATAGTATCATACTACCTCATTCCAACTAAGATGACTAATATCAGCAATACAAATAATAAGTGTTGGTGAGGATTTTGAAAAACTGGAATCCTTGTTCATTGTTGATGAATATGTAAAGTGATATAGCTACTTTGGAAAACAGTTTTTAAGAAAAAGAATAGCAAAATAAACTCAAGAAAGTAGACATAAAAATATAATAATAAAATTAAGAGTCAAAATAAGTGAAATAGAAAAATTATAGAGAATTGACACAATCAAGAATTTGTTTTTAGAAAATAAACAATAAAATTGACAAATTTGTGGAGACATCGGTTAAAACAAAGAATTCATTAATAACTATCAGGAATGAGAAGTGGGAAAATTATACAGATAAATTGATATTTTGATTAATTTTATGCCAATATCATTTTGAAAGTAAACAAATGGAGAAAATATACAAAAACACAAAATTATATTGGCTAGAAAATTTGAAGGACTGAATATTCCTTAAATAATCAAAGATATTGGATTAACAGTCTACTGAGCAATACAGAAAGAAAAAAGTTCCAATCTTTTACAAACCATTCTAGAAAATAGAAATATAGTAAAAGAAACACATTCCAATGCTTGTTTATGTGCCTAGTATACTATGGATACCAAATTCTGATAAGGAAAGGAAAAAGCAAAAAAGGTCAATTTTATAAATTAATGTAACATTAAAATCATAATCAAAATATTAGCCAAGTTGTTACAGAACAGACTGGGGGGGTAATTATTGGCCCACCCAGGGATACCAAAAACTGTTACAGACACACAGGAGCCAAGGGGGGGTACACTGATATACTATTACTGAGAGCACCCCCACACTAGGTTCAATTGTC
The DNA here is from genome assembly GCA_004024845.1 of Tonatia bakeri. Classification (NCBI taxonomy): domain Eukaryota; kingdom Metazoa; phylum Chordata; class Mammalia; order Chiroptera; family Phyllostomidae; genus Tonatia; species Tonatia bakeri. The sequence goes on along the minus strand of PVIA01015864.1, from coordinate 3,788 downwards.
CGCTACCTTAGGAAAGACATCTCTCAATGCCAGAGTTTATGAAAAGGAAAACAATGTTTATTTAAAGCCGTACAGACTTAAATTAGTGACCTAATGTCTTCCTTATAATAGCAAAGTCCTTTTGGATACCCACAGACACCCACAGTGCTTCCTTTTCCCCCTGCCCTAATTCGGGGTACCGTATCTTGGGAAAAGAAGCAAATGTCCAGGATCCAGGGTCCTGACACCGTCAGCTGTGTCATTGTCCAGGCAGGATCTCCAATTAATCCAAAGCCATGTGGCACCTTCTCATGGCCTACTGGCAAGAGTTCTTTCACCCTTCTTCCAGGCAAAGTTTCTCCTGCTTCCCAGGCCACATGGCCAAAGGGAGCATCCCAAAGCCATGTGGTCCTCTTCTACCAAAGCTGTAAGGATCCCTACTCTGGCCAAAACCACATGGTTCTCCTCGTCAAAGCTGCAGAAGCAGGGGTCGCCACTCTACCAAAGCTGAGTGGTGGTTCTCTGCTAAAGCTACATAGTGATTCTCTCTACCCAAGCTGTGGGGGTCCACACTCTGGTGAAACTGCCTGAATCTCTCCCTACTAAAGCTGCAAGGGGGCCTGGACTTTGGTTAAAGCTGCGTGGTTCTCCCCTGCAAAGCTGTGAGGGGGACTCCACTCTGCCAAGATTGAGTGGTTCTCCCCCAATGGCTGCTGTGTCTGGGTTTAAATCTTCATGCCAATCTTCTTCTGTGCCCCCATTTCCGACTCCTCCTACAATCGGATACACCTGCCAGCATTCCTGTATTATTCCAAGTTCACTGGGCTGCCATTGTGAGTATGGGCAGGTGTGGCCCCATGTCATGGAGCCAATCTTCTCCAAGCTCTCATGGAGGCTCTGTAACCCCGAGGACCTGCCCTCCAGTTACATCTTGGGTGGAAGTCACTCCCTTCTCCCTGGCTCAAAGCATGACCACAGCTATTTATCATATCTATGTAACCAGTTAAAGGTTATAGATATGTTAAATGACCATGCCAGAGGTTAGCTGCAAAGCTGTTGCTGTACAAAACAGCCCTGCATGTTTCTGCGCCATGCGTCCCTTCCTCCATCTCACACCTGTGGGGGAAGGGGTGAGGACATCCTAATATTTCCTAGACATCTTGAATTCTGGATCCCATTCCAAATCCCTATTTGCCCCCCCTCTTGGCTGTACCCTGTAACAAAGTGACTAAAGCAACACATAGAAAGGATAATACATCACATCTAAGTTTCATTTATCATTGAAATGCCAGGTTGCTCAATCATTAAATTAAAGAAGTAAACTTTAGTTCCTTCTAGTAGATTAACATTTGATAAATTTTAACATCCCATCAAGATTTAAAAAGTAAATAAATAAACTTCTCAGCAAATTAGGAATACAAGAAAACCCCCTTAGTCTGACAAAGCAATGCTCAAACAATGAAAGTAAACACACTGTTTGGTGAAAGGTTGAACTGTTTCCTCCCTGGGAACAGGATTAAGACAAGAATGCCTGGTAATTATCACCTACATTCAACATTGTATTGGGTGTTCTAACCAGTGCAGAAAGCAATAAAAAAGAAGGATTCAAAGAGTGAGAGGAGTGTAGAAAATGAAACAAATTTATTACTCTTTCATGTTTAGGGAATCCTAATGAATCTACAGATAAATTATTAGAATTAATGAGAGAGTTACAAGGTCATTGGGAAAAATCAATATGCAAAAATTAATTGTATCCTTCTGTCTTCCCTTTGCCTTCTTTATCTCTCTGCACAGAGTAGAATACTACACAAACTGCAGCCACACATCAAAGTTAGTGAATCATTTCACAAACCGAATGGAGGGTAAAGAAAGTAAGACATGTTATATACTATTCTATGTAAATAAAGTGTAACAACTAGCCAAACTAAAGTATACATTTAGCAATGCAAACATAGAAAGTTAGACCACAAAGAAAGGCAAAAATATTGTATCTATATATTTATGCATTTTTCTAAATGTATATATTACAATAAAAGAACAAAAAATCTCAATGTATGCACGAGACAGGATACCAATGATAAAAAGTCCCTTTCATATTTGGCTTTGTATATTTCTGTGTTGTTTAAATCTATTACAAGGAAAACACAGTTTCATGTATCACATATGTAATTTATTGATTAATATAGATTTTTAAGGGCAAAAATACCTAAAAATTATTTGTACAAATTTTAAGTAGAAAAGGGTGTTTCTGAACGAGAGAAGATATAGAGGGCATGGAGGCAAAACAAACAAAAAACTGAAACATTTGAGGGCCTTCAGGTGGTTTGATGTAAGTGAACTGAAAGATACATATGTTGGAATGAGTCTGAGCTCTCTAGAAGCTGATCTCAAGAGCCAGGGCTGTAACGATTTAAATGTAGTTTGAGGTCTCACATTGAATCACATGGCAGTGTTCTTTTTACTTTGACCCTGGTGCACAGACTATGACCTGAACTCCATCTGAGCTGGTAATAAATTCCACAATTATTAGCAATTCTAACTACAGAGAACCAAAGAATTGATGAAGCCAGGAGGAAAAGTTTGCCCTTTAACCAGAAGCTATACATTCAAGTCACCTTCAAGGCAATTTCTGGGGCAAACCACTGCCCATGCATTTTTATGTGGTTAATGAGTAGTGAAAAGCTCTTTTGAATGTTTAGGGACGCTTTTCATTTGCATGCAATTAGGGTAAAAATGGAACGTGCAGATTAACATTGAATGACATTTTTCTGTTATATTTTTTCTATCACATCATGCATGAAAACCAAAGGTCTCTCTGTCATAATAGGGTCTAGTTCGTTTAATACCCAAATTTATAAACTTGAATTTTTTTTCCCATCTGAGAGTTTGCCATGGTTTCTGGGCTCTTGAAAAATATTAAAAAGTGGTGGAGGGAAGATGGCGGCTTGAGAGGTGGAGTCTTAATCCCCCTCTCCGGTGCGCAGGGGAGAATTTGGCCGATCTGAGGAGAGACAGACTAGGAGACCACGGATATCGCAACATTTATGAAAATAGGGCATCGGATGTTATCCAGATATTGAATGAACTGATGGTAGGAGGCCAGAAGGGACCCAGCTGGACGCGGAGGTCGTCCGGGAGAGCCCAGCAGACTCTGTCCCCAGTCAGGGGTTGAAAACATCAGAAACGCAGGAGCTGTGCGCACCCACGGGGAACAGTGAGTACCCAGTCTGCCGGACCAGGAGAGGCCTTGTCCTGGGGGTGGAGTCCTTCCCGTGGGCGCCCGCGCCCCCAAACAGGGGTGCGTGTAGTTTTAGGGTGGACTGAGAACCCACGCCCCAGCCGAGAACAGGGAAGGTCTACCCGAGCTGAGACGATCTGTCCCGGGCCGCGCGCCCTGCGGGTTTACTCGCTCAAAAGGAGATCCCAGAGGGGACGCAGCTTTTCCCCAGTGCTGGGGTCCGCGGCGGATACAAAGGGAGGTGCGCGACCCTTCCCAGGCCCCAGAGGGTGCGTCTCGAGACCAGAGGACAGACGGAGCTGCCCGAGAACAGGGAGCCCACGAGGGGCCCCTCGTAGTCCCGGCCCAGGCACCGTGACCCGGAAGAGAGGTGGGGCTCCGCTGAGCGTAGAGCCCGTGGCGGCGAAGCTGGGGGAGGGGCGCAAAGCCCAGCCACCTCCGCAGCCTGCGCCCTGAGCCCAGAGGGAGACAGCAATTGTTCCTGGGGAAAGTTGGTGGCCAGCCCTGAGTCTGACTGAGTTCTGTCTTAGAAAGGTGAAAGGCAGTCTCACCGCTCGCTCTTCAGCCTGCT
>PVIA01015863.1:0-21095 GCA_004024845.1 Tonatia bakeri | reverse complement strand
TATTTGTTCAAATAAGTTTTCCACTTGTTGCTCTTCCTCTTCTCCTTCTGGTACCCCTATAATTCAGATGTTGGAACGTTTAAAGGCATCCCAGAGGTTCCTAAGCCTCTCCTCATTTTTTTGAATTCTTATTTCTTCATTCTTTTCTGTGTGGTTGTTACTTTCTTCCTTCTGGTCCATCCCATTGATGTGAGACCCAGCTTTCTTTCCATCACTATTGGTTCCCTGTGTATTTTCTTCATTTCACTTATTGTAGCCTTCATTTTCTCATCTAATTTGTGACCAAAATCAACCAATTCTTTGAGCATCCTGATCACCAGTGCTTTGAACTGTGCATCTGATAGGTTGGCTACTTCTTCATCACTTAGTTGTTTTTTTCTGGAGCTTTGATCTGTTCTTTCATTTGGGCCATTTTTTTTTTTTGTCTTGATGAACCTGTTTCATAGTGAGGGGTTGAGCCTTAGGCATTCACCAGGGAGGGGCAACCCATGTCACTGTGTTGTGGCAGTGTATGTGGGGGAGGAGTCTGAGAAGGAACAATGGCTCTTGCTCTGCTGTTTGCCAGCTTTTATTCACTCCCCCTGCTTTGCACAAGCAAATAGGGCCCTTCTGGTGCTGATTCCCATGTGGGTTGGATTGTGTATGTTCTAGGACCCTGTGGGTCTCTCCAACAATCTCTCCTGTGAGGCTGGGAGTTTCTCCCGCTGCTGCCGCCTCAATCACCACAGGTGTTTTCAATCAGTGGTTTTAGGCTTTATTTCCCTGTGCTGGAGCTCTGGGTTGCATGGTCTGTCTCACCCCTCAATTGTTCCTCCCTGTTTATCTGCATGCAAATGTGGGACTGCTTGCTCCACCAGCCGCCACCATAGACTTGCCGGCTGGCTGCAGCCTTGCACACCCTGCTCTACAATCCGGCGCTGGGTCTGCCAGCCACCAACTTCCTGGCCCAGTCCTCCAGCCACTGCCTTGCTGCGAGTCCTCTCCGTGCACTGGTCTCTGCCCCTCCTACTGGTCAGGATGAGTGTGTCTTCTTTAACTCCTTGGTTTTCAGACTTCCATACAGTTTGATTTTCTGTCAGTTCTGGTTGGTTTTTATTTTTAAATTGCTGTTGTCCTTTTGGTTGTGAAAGGATGCGCAGTGTGTCTATCTATGCCTCCATCTTTGTTGGAAGTCCCTCATGTAGCATATGTTTGATTTTTTTAAATGTTTCATATGAAAACTACAAGCTACCTTAATTTACATGTGTTTCCTCATCGTAAATGAGCCTGTCATCTTATCTGGATTTTTTTCCTTATATACATGGTCTACCAATTTAACTACTTTTGTGGTTTTAATCCTGTATTGTTATTATTTCTTTGTTTTGTGAAAAGAGGAAAAATAAAAGCTGGAATCACTGCCCCCCCCAAAAAAGCTTAGAAAATGCCACATAGGGTTTAAAAATTAATTAAATGTCCAAATTGGAACACCTTGGAATATTCACATTCTCAATTCTGATAGAACAGTTATGGTATCAAAATAATATCAAAGCCTGATAAAAATTGTGCAAATTAAAAGTTTATGGAATATGAAAAGAATACACAAAGAAAAATCATTGAAACATTTTATTTTATGTTTATTGAATTGATTGGGGTGACATTGGTTAATAAAATCATATGGGTTTCAGGTATATAATTTTTGAATACATTATTTGAATATCATACTATATGTTCATGACCCCAAGTCAAGTCTCCTTCCATCACCATTTATCCCCGCTTTTACCCTTAAATGTATGTTTAAAAATTCACAACCCCAAAAAGTGGCTAGAACAGTAACCTAAAATAGTGTAAAAGTGAACATGGTTAATTGTTACAAAGTATAAACTGGTGTTAGGAGATATTCATTTTCAGCCAATTTCCAAAGGTTTATGAAAACTTCAAAAACCAAACAGAATAAAATTACTTACCTTTAAAAGGAAACTGAAATAAAACCCAAAAAATATCAAAAGAACCACAACAAGGAAACAACTTCATAAAAACCTAAAACACATCTAACTTGATTCATAAAAATCATTGAAAAGAGAACTCAAAGCCATTCACATTTACTGAAAGATCCTAATTGTTTGTTAGCAACATTTCATTTTAAACCAATTTAAAATTTTATAATTTTGCCCAAATTGTACAATGCCACCCTCTAAAATTTCTTCTTTCTCAAGTTCTCCTGTATTCTTTTCAAACTAAGTCCCCAACACAATTAAGCAGCTGCAGAGCAGGCCAGGAGGCATCCCTACAGCAATTATAAATGGAAACAGACCACACAAAGATCAGGGCTCTGGCTTCTGTCCTTCACACCATGAAATAACTTTGCCAAACCAAAGGTCTCAGGTCAGCTTGTCCCATCATGAAATAGCTTTTTCCCACAACAAGGATCAAGAAGTACCCCCAACAGTTCCTAACTACACCTAGGGCTCCCTCCTCCTCAGTAGCATTCTCTTTCCCTAAATGGAAACAGAAGCCTTTTCCAGAGCTTGTGGCAGTGCAAGATCATACTGATGTTACAGGAAGAAAACTCTACCTCTTTCCCCTCTCAGATGGCTTCTGCAGCTGGGTGATGATAGTCAACCTTGGCCTTTTTTCTTTTTTGCTGGCTATTGGAGGTGACTTGGAGATTCTTTAGTATTTGTGAATATCTTCTATGTACAGGTCAAAAGCTGAAGCAACTGGGTGGGGTGCTGATGGAGAAAGGTGAAGTCCATGGTATGGGAATTGGAGCAGGTTGAAGAGGTCAAGTGCCTCATGTTGTGGGGAGCAGAAGTTAGGGCTGTAGTTTGGAATGGAGCTATGCCATGGTGAGGTGAAAGTTGTCTGGGGTGAGCTGCCTCATTTCAGGAATGGCCAATATATGGGTCCTAATGTGGCCATGAACACCTTCAAGGTTCAAAAGGCAGAGGTGAATGCATGGTTAGAGCTGTGCTGTTGGGGGCTAAGATATTCACCCAGGCTGGCCAGGGGTTATTCCCAGATACTGTATTACATCAAATCCAAGATGCTATCAAATGTAAAGTGTACCATTATTTTAGGTATCACTATACTAACAAAGTAAAAAGACTGCCAATTAAATCATGACATAATGTTGTCTTTGCACTTATAATTTTTAATTTTTACCTATTGAAAGTTATTTTATTCTTATGTAAACATAGTGTTTTTCATATATAACTCTTATAAACATATATAATATATAGCAATATAAATAGCTTTTAAAGTATTTCTAAAATTTCTTCACATCTATGACTTGATGATTCTAAATCACTTCTCAGCTAAGAGTTGGAATTCATGTTTTTCCACATTATACTGTCCTCTGTGCCATCAAGATTGTTGGTGATGACACATTTCTTAGAAGAATAACTACTGTCCAGGGATTTTCTTCCATGTTATAACTTTTGACATGGACTTTCTTCCTTGGTTTGTAAAAAAACAATTCTGTTGAACAATCCTGTTATCTCAATAAAAAAAAAAACATAACAGTTTGAGCTACTTGTAGGTATTTTCCTTGCTTTAGGCTCAAAATACACTTGGTTGTTGCTCTGCATTAAAAAATGTGGAATTGCAACAATTTAACCATGTTTCAGGTACCTATTACTTCCTAATAAACCACAGCTATGCAGATCAGCATTTTTAGCCTGAGGGCTGCCATTACTCTGTATGCCAATATGTCTCTGAGTGTTAAACTTTGCTACAAAGCTCTTTATTTTTTCACTTTTGAAAAAACTATATAGATTCACAAGAAGTTGCAAAAATAGTAGAGAGAGGTCCCACATGCTCATCACCCAGCTCCCTGCAATTATCTTACATAATTTATAGTGCATTGCCAAAACTAGAAAATCAATTGTCACAATACAATTAACTAGACTACAGATATTAATGCAGATTTTACCTTTTTCACACTTGTTTATTTTGTATGTTTTTAGATCATTCAATGACATTTTATTATATGTATATATTTGTATAACAAACACCACAATCAAGGTTCAGAAGCATTCTGCCACCACAAAGATCTCCCTCATGCTACCCCTGTATAGTCACAATTTTTATTAAGGCAACTGACTTCAGCTTTCTCGTCTATTCTGGTTATTTTCTGGTTGCAGATGCTAAGTAGAACTTTTGTTGGCTGCCCCTCTATTTTGTCTTCTAAGCATGCCACAATGCTATACAACAAGCCCCCTTGGCTCCTCTTCTGACAAAGTATTGCCAGTCATTATGTGCCTGCAACCTTTTGACTTCTGACATTATTTGTTGTCATCTTGCCTCTATTACTTCAAGGATCCATGATCCTGTGGACATTAATGAGGTCAGCTCTGTGACCATCTCTCTTACACTTAGCCCTAGCCAGTAGGTAAGAGCCACTGCTGAATTTCTTAGTAATGCTGTCACCCCTCTCACCAGTAAATTCCTGATGGCTTTAGTGAATAATAAGTTTTCTGGGCCTCCCATGGAACATAATCTGATAGTGTTGCTGACCTCACATGATACATCCATTCCATCATGTCCAATTCTGTCAGCCTCTTTATTCCTTCCTCTGCCATCCTTCAGGAAATACAGACATTTCTACTTCACTCAGCATGGGCCTATGCTTATTCCAAGCATCTAAGAGCCACCCTAGTGGTGAGTTTGCTTAATCCTTGGGATTCTAGCCAAGATGTTAAATCCACCTCCCAAGAAAGAATCTTCAAATTGATAAATTCGTGCTTTTTCAATGTTATATTCTAGCTGCCTTGATCAAATACCTTAAAATCCAATCCCAAGGGTACTCATCTGGCTCATTCCACTATGTGTTACCTAATTCTTGCAGCTCCTTCTGTATAATCTATTTCCTTCCTTATCAGGCTCAGCATATCTCCAGATGGAGTATGCTGGGATTTAACTCAGGTTATTAGCCTGGCAGCCAGGACAAAATATTAGGGCAGTTTTTGAAGGGAAAACCATTTCTTTTGTGGGGTGAGGACTCATTGACATCTTCTAGCATGAGAGAAGTCCTAGCTCTTATTAGGGAATGGTGGGCTACCTATGCAATTTCTGTGAATCCAGGGAAATCTACAGAGCCAACATGTTAGGAGTATCTATTCAGATGTCGCCATTCTGTTTTCCCTGGCCCCAGGTTTTTTCAACCAGGGCTCTGACTTTAGTGTGACAGACTTGCCTGGGATGAGCATTTAACCATCTTGAGGCTCTTACTCTCAAGTCCTACATTTGTTCTTCTGATGTGTCTGCTCTTCTACTGAAGGAGAAATGGGCATCTTTATAAGCTATCAACAAGATCCTCTGGCTCTTACACTTAGTCAGTTATATTTATAATTGCTTGTTAACAGCACTCAATCTCATTATCCATTTATAGAACATAAATACAAATTAGTAACTTTGCTGACCTAACTTTCAACTGCCAGAATCATCATACCTGCAAGGGTGTTCCCTTCTACTGGGCATTTCCCCAGGTGAAATCTTCAGCATTTGGGTCATCATCTTGTGAAAAGGAATATCTGTTCCTATCTACAACTCAGAATGGCATCCTCTTTGTCCAGCAGGTAGAGAGTAATCCAGTCTCCAAATTCCATCTAATCATCTGCTTCCTTGGATCCTATAAACAATACAATTTGTGTCTATTCAAAACCTCCAAGAGGCAGATGACAAGACAGGATTAGATGTGCAAGAAATTTAATGGGAGAAACACCTGTGGGTTATAAAGAGGAAAAGGCAAAAATAGGCAGGGAGAGCCTTCAGACTACAATCCAGTTCTGATACCTCTGAAAGGAGGGGAGAAGAAAGGACTGGCTAGAAAGGATTCTAGCCCATAGTACAGTTCAAAGAAAGTTTGAGCCAGGCAGATGGGTTAGAAGAATCTTGTGTTCCACAGAATGGTCCAGTACTAGTACTTGCACCATTCTTAGTCAGTGACTATTGGTAACCTGGGGGAAGCATGGTCTTTTTTGTTGTTGTTTGTTTTTTATTTATTTCTAGAGAGAGGGAAAAGGAGAGAGAAAGGGAGAGAAATATCAATCGTTTGTCTTGGAAGCATGGTCTTGACACAAATATGGTGGTGGACCCTCAGGTAGAAACTGGGGCTATTAGCCAACTATCCTTCCTGTAACAGGATATTTCAGTGGTACATTTTTATGTCTACTACAGATGGCATTCTATGGGTAACTCTTGCATTTGTCTCTGGTTTTGACTCCCAAGGAAAAGGGTTGAGGACTTCTGCTCATGCCTCTTCAACTGCAATGCATGGACATACCAGGGTTGATTGATCCTATTATCCTACTTGTATATATTCAGTACAAACTTGCACATTATCGTGAATGGATTCCTCATCCTCCACAACCCACTCAAGTGTAGGAACAGGAATAGAAACTGACAATATGACATGACTAATTCTCAATCAATTATCAGGCTTTACTGTGGCCTGAGTATAGCCCTGGCCTGGACTCTATTGTATAACTGATAGTTTTAAAATTTAAAACCCTAACCTAACTGTTGTAACTCTTTACCAAATTGTGTTTTATCTCTGATTCCCACTCTTGGAACCCCAATGTATTAAGGCCTCTACACAAAGTTGTCAGTCAGCCCTTAATATGTATGATTTTTGCTTCCACAGGCTAATTAATTAACCTAAAAGGAAGAAGTTTAGCCAAACTAGACCTTATGATATTTCGGCCTTTAGGCAGTTCAACCTTAAACCTGATTCATTCTCTCTACAATGCCCATAGGGTTGGGGATGTTAGATGTGTGGCTGCCCATCCATATCTGTGAGGTTTGCTATTTTCCACATCATTTCTTAGTTGGAAGTACCTCCCCCACTCTTGCCTTAGCAGTCAAATATCTTAGTTGGATGGTTTGCAGTGGTTGAGGGCATCCTCCATCATAATTGGAATGGCTACAATTCAACAAGAGTAGCAGTGAACTACCACTAAGAAGAGTCAAACTTGAGCAGTGTTTTGCAATTTACCTAAAATTATGTCCTCAGCTAGAAGTCTCCTGAAAAAAATTCTTAGAGTAGCTGGTTTGGGACCATTGAGGGGAGCATTCTAGGAAACTAGAAAACCAGTCCTCCGCTCCAATATTTACTTCTTTCCACCATCCAATGTGTGACAGCATCATGATTTCAGGTATACTAAAATGTTTATTGTCTTAGATCCTGCCATGGGTTGAATTCTGTCTCCGAAAATATATGTTGAAGTCTTAATCCTCCATGCCTTGGAACTTAACCTTATTTGGAAAGGGGATCTTTGCAGATGTGGTCATTAGGGTTGCCCCTTAATCTAATATGACTCTTCTTCTTTTAAGAAGAGAAGAGACACAAAGACAGAGACACATAGGTATGATGGCATGTGATAACAGAGGCAGAGATTAGAGTGATGTGTCTACAAGACCAGGAATGCCAAGAAATGCCAGCAACACCATAAGGTAAGAAAAAGGCATGAAACATATTCTCCCCTAGCACCCTCAAAGAAAGAATGGCACTTTGTACACCTTGATTTTAAGCATCTATTCCCAAGAAATAAGACAGAATAAATTTCCATTGTTTAAAACCACCTAGTTTGTGGTAATTAATTATGGTACTCCTGGGAAACTAATACAGATCCTTATGCTGATTTAGGTTAGTTATGGCAGGGGGTTCCAGAAATATAAAAGGGAAACTGGGACCTATCCATCAGAGAGGGGTGTATGCAGTACCTTGGTGTCCCTAGCCCTCCCTCCTCCACATAGTATTGGCCAGGAACAAAAATGTAGAGAAGAGGATCCAGCTCAGGTCTCTGGCTTTGAAGTCTTAGTTAGGAGTTTCATTGAACACTTTGGCCAAGGCATCCAATGTTCCCAAGTCTTACTTCTCCACTCACTTAAAAAAAAAGATTTTATTTATTTAGCCCTGGCTGCTGTGGCTCAATGGATTGAGTGCCAGTCTGTGAACCAAAGGGTTGCCTCTTTGATCCCAGTCTAGGGCACCATGACTGGGTTGTAGGCCAGATCCCTAGTGGGTGTGGGGGTGCACAAGAAGCAACCACACATTGATGTTTCTCTCCCTCTCTTTCTCCCTCCCTTCCCCTCTCTCTAAAATAAATAAATAAATAAATAAATAAATAAATAAATAAAATCTTTAAAAAAACCACTCAAGATTTTATTTGACCTGGCCTGCAACCCAGGCATGTGTCCTGAGTGAGAATCAAACTGGCAACCCTTTGTTTCACAGGCCGGTGCTCAATCCACTGAGCCACACCAGCCAGGGCTCTCTACTCACTTTCATACTTTGGACCCCTAGAAATAAAAGTAGTAATACTAATAGATAATACTTATAAGAACTATTGCTTGTTATGAGTGCTTTTACATTTATGAAGTCACTACTCACAACAATGCTAAAATGAAATCATTGTTATTACTATATCTACCTTTACTGTTGAAGAAATTAAAACACAGAGGTGTTAAATAATCTGTCCAAGTTCTCATAGCTAGGAAATGGCAGAGATAGGATTTGAATACTGGCAAAAATGGCTCCAAAATCTGTGCACCTAACTGTTATGTAAGACTGCCTTCCTCTCTAATAGGAAGAATAGTAGAAGTGGTACCAAATAGAGGTCACCAAATACTTGATATTCCACTGATCCAACAACCTATTGACTATTAGAAATAAATAGGCTGAACTTGTTGGTGTCTGGACATCCTCAAAATGGATTGCTCCTTTGGAATCCCAAAGACAACAATTTCAACTTCCTTGATCCTATTTCACTTTCCAAGTTAGCTTATTTAGATTTCACACCCAGCTTTCCCTTTTGGAAAGGAGTCAACCTCAAAGTATATTTTGTTTGGTCCTGCAGTTAGTAGTTCTCTTTGAGATTATTTAGTTAGAGGATAACAATAATTATTAAAGATACATAGACATCAATTGATATTAATATAGCTACTTCCTATGGATAAGTTAGAGATTTTCCAAGAATTTCTCTACTCAATTAATAGTCATAGGTTACTACTAGTGCCTATGGATAGGTTGAAATCTCCATAATGGAGTGTAGTTGTATAAGTTCCATTTGGTTTCCAAATTAGACAGGAATGTTTATGTATGAACCTTGGCAATAGCTCTACTTCCAAGTCAACAGTTTTTGGACTACTGTCCTCATTTCTTTTATGATATCAATAGCATTGAAAAAATGTTTCTGTTGGAATTTTAGGTAGCCATAGTCTTTATACCAACTTGAGCTCATGTGTGACCCCTTTGATGAGCTTTACCATCCAGCTGACTCATCAAAATTAGTTGCATTGAGACAGCATTACAAAAATTGATGACTTTGTTAGGTTAGAAAAAAAAAAGAAGAAATTCTTGAGGTTCCTAAAACATGCCCACTTTAAACCAATTCAATTTTGGGTGCTAACTGTGGTATTTCATGTACTTCTGCAAATTTTCCCATCCCACAAACAATGCCCACAGTTGAGGAGTTTTTAAAATCAATTAGATTTTTACCCGGAGTTTAGTGGGGAACTCCAAATATCTATTCCCTTCTGTATTTTCCCCAATAAGCCCAGTGTGGCCTTGGGAAGTAATTACATTCTTGGAATCCATGACTCTTGCTTTCTTAGTTTGACATTTGTGAGGGCAGAATGGTCAGATGTTTCTGAATATTTATGGTTTGGAACCAAAAAAACTTCTTCCATTTTTCCTTCAATACAGAGTCTCATATGTAAAGTGAAATAACAGGAAGGCAAAATTTATTACTCATCTTTGTGCCTCAGGATACACCCTTTCTCCCTAAAGAGTAGAGACACTGGTCTCTTCTTGGAGATGATAGTTGATTTTATGTGAGGTTTTTTTTTTGGGGGGGGGCACAGTTAGGGTTCTGCCCTTGATCTGAAAATGGGTCCAAACAGGAATGAACCAGAACAACCTATTTTCTCCAATGTAGCCTCTTTGGATAATCAGATTAAAAATTTAAAGTCAGGTTTATTCAGGTATAATTTATATACAGTAAGCTTTACCCTTTTAAGAAGTATGGTTATATGAGTTTTGATAAATGTATACAGTTGTGTAACCACCACCAAAATCAAGATACAGAAAATTTCTATACTACCAAAAGTTCCCTTGTACTCTTTGGTAGTCAACACCTCTCCCCTGCCCTCACCTGTTGACAACCACTGATCTGTTTTCTATCCTCATAGTTCACCTTTTCCAGTATATAAATAAAATTATGTAGCATGTAGCCTTGTGATTCTGGTTTCTTTTACTCAGAACAATGCATTTGAGATTCATCCATGTTGTCATGTATATCAATAGTGCATTTTCTTGTATTGCTGACAATTATTGTCTGTTTCTTATATGAACATACTAAAGTCTGTCCATTCACCCATGAAGGACACTTGGGTTGTTTCCAGTTTTGGACTTCTATAAAAATTCATGTACAGGTTTTTGTATGAATGTAAATTTTTATTTCTCTAGGATGAATACCTAGGAGTGAAATTGTAGGATCATGTGGTAGATGTATGTTTGACTACATAAAAAAACTTGACACCCTCTTATTCTTCCTCAGTCTCTTCCCACTCCTCTCTGAAGAGGTAAATACTGTTATTGGTTTGTTGCAAGGATTCACGATCCCCATGCATTTAGTTCACCACCACAAGTTTGTTTACTAGATGGTTTCTAGAAAGTAATCAGCATCAACCATTTCATTTTGACTTCCTTGTTCTTTTGGCTGCAATAATTGGGAAGTCGTATCTTTCCCTATTTCACATTATTAGGGCCAAGTGCTGAATTTTGAAGGCTTTTTAGTATTTGTTGCCATTCCTGGGGCTGATAAACCCAGGGGTTCCATAATAATTGAATGGAGTTGCTGTACAGCATCTAGCTGTTGTGATGACCAGCAAAATATCTTCTTCATAATTCTCATGAGGATCTCTCTCTCTTGATTCAGCATTGCCTTGTAATTAGCCCAATCCTTAAATGCTCCCTGTATGTTCTCTGACCTCCTTCTACATATCCCCAAACCAACTGCCTGAGCAAAGGCCCTTACAACTTTCTCTTGTCTCCAGTGCTTTGCTGTCCCATACCTTAGCTCATTTGCATCAGCCACTTGGAAAACTTTTCAGTTCTTATGACATTTTTCCTGGCATTGAAAATATTCTTGGACTCATTGAACTTCAAGATTTTCTATGATAAATGTCCATCCTACTTCAGGGTAGGCGGATGGCTGAGCAGAGTAGGTTTTTTAGGTTGCTTCAGGCTGCTTTGTCCCAACTCCCTCTTGCAGGTTTATTGCCTACCTTGCAAATCATCTTTCTTGTTTGAGCCATCTTAACAGCCTCATATATAGACTTGTCCTTTTAGTGAAGCTCAACTGCCAGTGGGTGCACCTAATGACAGAGGTTCGTCCCTTGCCCTGGCACTCCTCAAATACCTCATCAAGTTTCAGACAGATTCTTTCCATTTACTTCTTAGGGCAGAGTCCCTAGTGAATCCCTGAGATTATCTTCCATCTTTCTACAATTTTCTATTTGTTAGAGTTGTTGCCCTCTGACCTTTAGGACTGAAACTGAGTGACTTGCCACTTTCATCTGTGCACAAAAAATTGATCAGTACTGTACCACACTTTTTAGTTTGTTACTGTTCCCTCTTTCCACCTCATGGAAAGGAAAAGCTCTGTCACAATTTCTGGTGATGTAATTCCCTTCTATCAGTTTTTTTTAAAGATTTTATTTATTTATTTTTAGAGAGGGAAGGGAGGGAGGGAGGGGGAGAGAGAGAGAGAGAGAGAGAGAGAGAGAGAGAGAGAGAGAGAGAGAGAGAGAGAGAGACATCAGTGTGCGGTTGCTGGGGGACATGGCCTGTAACCTAGGCATATGCCCTGACTGGGAATCGAACCTGCGATGCCTGGTTCGCAGCCCGTGCTCAATCCACTGAGCTACACCAGCCAGGGCCCTTCTATCTGTTTTTAACCTTACTGATTTTTTTGCCACTCCCTAGGGATAACATGGTCTTCACCCAAGAGAATGTAGTTCCAGAATCTTCTGCCCATTCGTCTCTAATATTTCTTAATCTCATTTTAAGTGAGTTCATCCTAGGAACAAATCTTTCTTAGGAAACCCCATCC
Organism: Tonatia bakeri; assembly: GCA_004024845.1. NCBI lineage: Eukaryota > Metazoa > Chordata > Mammalia > Chiroptera > Phyllostomidae > Tonatia > Tonatia bakeri. The sequence continues at coordinate 9,000 of PVIA01015863.1, read as the reverse complement.
CAGTTTATACCTCCACTGTTTAGTAAAATACTCTCCAAAATTTCCCCAGGTGGTGGGTTCCCTCCATATAACATTTCTTGGCTGCAGATTTTTCTGCCATACTTAGGGTGCCCCAAATGCATATGGATAGTGTGAAAATGTTAGAGGTTTTCTTCAATTCTGTGGGAGGTCTTCCCAATATATATATTTGCTGACTTGAGACTTGCCTGATTCTGATCTGCTGCCACAGTCATTTTCACTTAAAAAATAATTTTTGGTTGAATGCAAACAATAATTGAAAAATAAAGTTTGAAAAATAATATTTTTTCAAAAGGATCGATTTACAACTGGGAAAATGGAATTTGTGTTTGTTTGTTTTTAGATAAAAGTCACAGAGGCCTATATGATGGTAGACAGAAGCGAAGTACCCGTATCTTCTACTGCTTTCAGCTCCAGGTTGTAAGATTCAGGTTAAATACCTTGCTTGTGTTACAGTGTGATTTCATGAAACCAGTTGCCCATTTCATCCTTCCAAGCTGGATGGTTCTTAGTGGCCAAGAAGAATATTGGCCAGTCAGGTTCATTGTGCCAGCAGGACAATATATGGTGGCCAAGAAATAGCAGAGTGCCAGCCAAGATAGCTGACATGGGGGTTATATTTAATTTATACAAATCACTTTTTGTGAATGAAGAACTATGTTCATATGGCATGGATTTCTTTATGTTTATACAGTTTGGGGTTTGTTTAGCTTCTTGAATATGTAGGTTAATGTCATCTGGGATAACTTCAGCAACTATTTCTTTGAATATTTTTTTAGCTCTACCTTTTTAATCCTTTCCTTTCCTAACTTTGATGACACAAATATTCAATCTTTTATTATAGTCTCACAAGTTCCTCAGGATCTGTTCATCTCCCCACGTTCCCCCACCAGGTTATTTTCTTTCTGTTGTTCACACTGGATAATTTCTATTGTTCTATCTTATATTTCATTGATTTTTTCCTCTGTCCCTTCCATTATGCTGTTGAGCCCATCTGTTAATTTTTAAAATTTCAGTTATTGAATGTTTTAGTTTTAAAAACTCTATTTTGTTTTCATACATTCCATTTCTTTGATGAGAATTTGTACTTTTCATTTGTTTCTATTATGCATGTAATTGCATGTTGAAGCATCTTTATGAACTTCTATGTCATCTTGTTGTTGGTGTCTTTTATTGAAGATTTTTTCTGGTTTTTGCTATGATGAGTGATTGTACATTGAAACTGGAACATTTTGGGTATTATGTTATGATAATAACATAATTATGATAATAACATAAGCTCTGGAAGCTCTGGATCTTGTTTAAATCTTTTGTATTTATCATGCTTCTTCTGACACTGTTCTGGCAGGAGAAAGGGAATGAATATCACTTCATTGCTGCCAGGTAGTGTGCAAGTCTAGGTTTCTTATTCAGCCTTCATTAACACCTGGGAGGGGAGTCTTCTCATTATTGCTTGGCAAGGTGGGAGTCCAGGCACTCCCCTGTGCCTCTGCTGATACCACTCTGGCTGAGAGGAGCAGGGATGCCTTGTTATAGTTCCTCTCATACCCCCATTGACACCATGGTTAGAGGGTTATGATCATTACTGCTGGATGGTGGTGAAAGTGCTGATTTTCCACTGGGAATCCTCTGACACTACCCCAGGTGGGCATGAAGTCCAGACTTCCCACATAGTCTCCACTGACACTGTGTCAGAGAGGGCTTGTTACTGCCCAACAGGAATGAAAGTTCTGACACTGTGTCAGAGGGGGCTTGGGGCTTGTTACTGCCCAATAGGAATGAAAGTTCTGACATTCAGGTTGTCCTTCTCCCACTCTGTCCTGGCAGGGGTTTTGGCTCCTTACAATCTGACCAGTGTGGAAGTATAAGTTCCTCACTTGACTTTTGTTGGAATAGGTGGTACTGCATTTTTTTTTTCCTGTAATGTTTGATTGGAGTAGAGTGGTTATTAAAAGTTTCTGTCTTGCAAGGTTATCCTTCTTTTTGGTCCTTTGAATAGAGAGGGCAGTCTTTTCTTGAAGGGTTTTTTTTTTTTTTTGGTCCTATGCCCTTTGATGTCTCCAGGTTTTCAGCTTTTCCAGTACCTAGTCTAGGCAAAAGAAAACAAAAGAAAACAAAATGCCAAGGACCTCACTACTGTGTCATTCCTTGGATTCTGAGGTCTATAACCAGTCTGCCTTTTTCTGTCTACTTTTCCGAATCCTCTGATATTTGTTGTATATACAATGCCCATATTTTTAAAGTATGCTTAGCTGGAAGAATAGGGAAAAGTACACCTATTACATCTTTCCAGAAGCAGAAGCCTCACTTTTTGTCTTAAAACTTCATTTTCTTATGAAAATAATTTAAATACATGTAAAATATAAAAATTAGTAGAATGAATTCCCTTTGCTCAGCTTCAACAGTTTTCAACATTTTGCCAATCTTTTTTAATTTATTCTCCCTACTCCAAGTTTTGTTGGAGTCTCTTAACTCAAATCCTAGATATAATATTATCTTACTCAATGTGAGTGTACATTTGTAATAGAAAATTTATATTTTATTTTTATTATTTACTTTTATTCTTAAGATTATTTTTTATTTAAAAATAATTTGTTTATTTATTTTTAGAGAGAGGGGAAGGGAAGGAGAAAGAGAGGGAGACAAACAACAATGTATGAGAGAAATGTCAATTGGTTGCCTCTCACACAACCCCAACAGGGGTCCTGGCCCACAACCCAGGCACATGCCTTGACTGGTAATTGAACCTACAACCTTTGGGTTCACAGGCTGGTGCTCAACCCACTGAGAAACACCATCCAGGGCCAGGAAACTATTTTTTTTACATAACTACAATGCCATGATTATGATTTGCTAATTAGCAATAATCCCTGAATATAACTAAATGCTAATTCATGATCAAATTTTCCTAATTAGTTCAAGAAATATTTTTAACATTGATTTTTTTTAAAGTAAGATCGAAACCAAATGTAACATTGCATTTTGGTTTTTATCTCTTTTAAGTCTCTTTTTAAAAATTTACATGTACATCAAAACAACATGATGTACACCTTAAATATACACAATTTTTATTTGTCAATTATACACCAATAAAGTGGGAAAAATCTGTAAGTTTCTCATCCTCTTTTATTGTTTCCTTTCCTTGTTTTTTATTTTTTGCCAAGATGCCAAGATATTTTTCTAGTACATTCAAGATCAGATATTATGGACTTCCTCATCCTCTTTAAAATGTCATTTATCATTAAAGAAAATAGATAATTTTTCCTATAAAATATTTAACATTCTGTATTTGGTTGATTGTTTCTTAGTGGTGACACTAAACTTGTTTTTCTATCTCCTATGCTCACCATAAACTGGGAGTTAGAGCTATAGTTTCAATAGATTTAGGTTTTATTTCTATTTTTGCCATCAAAATACCATAGGTGGCACTGTATGCTTCCTATTGCATCACATTAGGAGGCACATATGTAGCTGTTCCAGTCTTAGTGATGTTAAAATTGATCAGTGGATTCAGGTGCTATCAAATTGATCCCTCCATTATAAATTTCCCCATCATCATTTTACCTAATATTTTTTATCCATTCATAATCATTGTCCTAGATTAGTGGTATTCAACTAGATATGATTTTTCCCCCTAGGGGACATATGACAATGCCTGAAGACATTTTTGATTGTCATGACTGGGGAAGGAGTATGCTAATGACATCTAGGAAGTAGGGGCCAGAGATGCTGCTAAAAATCCTAAAAAGCACAGGACAGCTTCCAAATAATTATCTGGTCCCAAATTCAATAGTGCTGGAGTTGAGAAAGCATGGCCTATGTGTATTATTTCATTAGCAACTGTAAATGATGATATACTAATTCTACCACTCCTTCTGCATTTGCTATTTGGAATTGTTGCATAAAATAGAATATTATTAACTATTTGGTTACATTGAAATATAGTTCATATAGAAAAGGTGGGATACATTCTTGGTGTTTCCTTTTATTAATTTTTGTAACAATAATCTGTTGCCCAGAATCATCTAGGGATGAGCAATGTTTTTAATGCCATTATGAACTCATGTATTTTATACAGTTATGCTTGATTATTGCAGATTTTTTTGATGTTCTTATTGTCCCAATATAGGCAAGTGGGAGCTCCCTTCATCTTGGATCTTTTGACATGACTACATTAGTTTGATGTTTCCCTTGCTTTTTGGCAAAAGAAGATGTCCCAGGTTCATTTTGTACATGTCCTGTTACAGACCTGTACATAATTATTTCTTCAAGGAGGATTAGTTTCTTTTGGTAAGAAATTATTTTAGAGACCACAACATGGACATCATTGTCATCAAAATGTGTCAAAAGACACATTGCTGATGTGTCTTTTCAGTGGACAAAGCTAGGAAATATTTATACTTTAGAAAGAGAAAAATAAATAAATCATAAGTTTATATTTCTATAAATATTATATTTCCCCAATTTTCTTACACAAAGGTAGCATACTATATACAATTTCTATACTTTGCTTTTTTCACTTATCAATACACCCTACATATTATTATTATTTTTTTAAGTTAGCAGGCTGGCACTCAATCCACTGAGCCACACCAGCCAGGGCCCTGGATACTATTCTTAATCATTATGTAGCATTCCATCTCATTCCATAGTATTCTACTTTATTTTATTTAAAAAACCCACCTTTTTCCAGCTTTCCATTTTATGGCCCCAGTATAATTTATTCAACTGGTCCCCTAATTGTGGATTTTTTTTCCAGTCTTGTAATTACACATAGTGTTGCAGTGAATGTCCTTGTGTGTATGTCATTTTGTACTTTTGCTCATGTATTTTTGGACTGGATTCCAAGAATGAGATTATTGAGTAAAATAGTGGATACACATGTAATATTGTTAAACATTGCTAAATTATTCTCTTTATAGGTTATATAAATTTATCTGTATTGCTTTTTGTGGCTTTAAAAGGAATAAGATTTACTTATAACTAGTAGTAAACAAGCCCTAGAGATCTAATGCACCATATACTGAATATAGACACAAATATTGTATTATAATCATCAAACTTATTAAGAGATTAAATTTTAGTTATTCCAAGCATAAAAATAAATGATAATTATGTGATGTGATAGAGGTACAAACTACCATTACAATGGCAATCATATTACAATATATAAATGTATCAAGTCAACATTTTGTGTACCTTAAACTTACACAATATCCTATTTCAAACATATTTCAATAAAAGTAAATAAAAGTTTTAGCCCTGGCTGGTGTGGCTCAGTGAATTGGGTGCCAGCCTGCCAACCAAAGGGTTGCCAGTTCAATTCCCAGTCAGGGCATATGCCTGGGTTGCGGGCCGGTTCCCCGGTGGGGGGTGTATGAGGGGCAACCACACATTGATGTCTCTCCTTCTCTTTCTCCCTCCCTTCCCCTATCTCTAAAATAAGTAAATAAAATTTAAAAAATAAATAAAAGTTTTAAAAACAAATAAAAAAGGAGCAGAATTTTGAAAAATAATAAAAAAAGTGTGATTAGAATTTTTAACTACCAGTTTTGGTACAATATAACAAGATCTACCCTTCCCACCCTTCAAAATTGAAAGAGACACTTAGGACAAATACAAGAAATCAAATTCCACACTTTGATGAGTAAATTTGGAGAACGTCTTCTTCATTGTGGTTCTAAGCTCATCTCCAGGGCCATGCTGTGTCCTACAAGACCAACCTCCAGCACTGGACACAGGTTTGGGGATTCCAGGATTTTCTTAAAAGGCTGGGGTAAGATAGGTGGCTGTCCAGGTGCTGTGCCAGCATGGAGGAAGCTGATCCAAACTCACAACATGAAGCAGATGGGTAAAGAATCAAAAGTGTAAATCAAAAGGAGAAGTAGTCTGAAGGGGTACAGTCAGAGCTGCTGACGACTGAGGGAAACTAAGAAGCAGACTACTAGAAGTGATATGTGCTAAAAACTGGAGGAATGGCTGGTTAGGATATGATACAGTGTAACCTACATATCTGCTGTCATCCCTTACAAACAAGACTTTGCTCTCTCTAAGTCTTTCCTTTCTTTCAACCAGAGAAAGCTCCAGGCCATTGGAAACACATGGGTGTCCTGAGCTCCTCCATTTTCTGCACCTTCCATACCAATAGGCCTGCTGCTTCCCTCTGGAGGGGTGGCATCTCTTGGAAGCCTGTGGTAGGTCCTGATGAGCTCATTCTTCAGTTCCCTGGTTGCTGGTATGGCTATGGGACTGTGGGTACAAAACCTTGTCATGCTGCGGTGATAAGCAGGGGCTGTTGAGCTGGCTACTTTTGTCATGAATGGGCCAACAGGTTGGCTATTGCTGAGTTTATGGCAGCTTAGCATGGTCCAAATGGGGGGGGGGAGAGCCCACTTGACCAGTTCCCAGATCTATGGGCGCTAGTGCTAAGTGGGTTTGCCATTTTTCCTTTCCCATTAGTCCAGTGAAGACTCACAAACCACTAGTAGGATGTCAGGGGCCTGGACAAAGTAGGCATCAGATACCTCATTGTTGAAGGTAGATATATTCTGAATGGGGGCAGATATAGAAGTAGACAGTAAACATAAGGAAATTCAAGGTACTTAATATTCTGTGCCTCAGTTGATTCATTGTATAGTGAGAATAATATTAGTACCTACCTTATCAGTGTGTTATGAGGTTTAAGTACTTAGTAAAGTACTTTTAAAATAGTACCTGGGATATAGTAAGCAATCAAGAAGTGTTAGTTACTGTTTTATTATTAGATAATTATTGTATGTTAATAGTAAATCATATGTCATTCCCTTGTCACCTCCTCTAAATGATCCCCATCACAATTAATATCTAATCCTATATTGTGGTCTACAAGGTTCCAGGTGATCTGGTCCCTGACTGCATATCTATCTTTATCCTCATCTTGTGCCACTGTCCTCCTTGGTAACAAAATTCAAGCCATTCTGACCTTATTCTCATTTCTTAAAATCATCAGAGTCTTTTTTTTTTTGTCTCAGAACCATTGCATTTGCTCTACATTTTTATAATCAGAAAAACAAACAAAAACCCAGACACTAATATCCAGAATACATATATATTTAACTAATATATATATTAGTGAAATACATTTCCTAATATCCAAAACTTTTATTTATAAATAAAAGTTTATAAATAAAAGTTTATAAATCTTGATTACATAATAATAGTAATCAGCATATGTTAAAAATGACATAAAATACAACCATCAAATAATAAATGGATTTGTTTGTTTATTTATTTTTTATGCTAGAATATGACAGACAAAGGACTAATAGTTTAGTAGTTAAGAGTCCAAACTCTATATTCCAACCACTGGGTTTAAATCTGAGGTCCATCATTTACTAGCTGTGTGATCTTGGATGTCACTCTACCTCTCTGTGCCTCAATTCCCTCACCTGTAAAATACAAATGATAACAGAACCTACTTCAAAAAGTTGTAAAGAGTGTCAGACCTGTTTAATAAAACAACTCTTGGCATACTTCAATCACCATATAAGTGTTACTTATTATTGTCAATAAGAATCCAAAAGAAAATAGGCAAAGCATGTGAATAGTGGTTCACAAAATGGTAATACAAAATGGTCAGTAAATGTATGAAAATATGGTCAACTTCACTCATAATGAAAGGCATGCATTTGTTTATTTCACAAATATTTAAATATGTATTCAGTGCCAAGAGGCATTGGGAATAGAATAGTGAACATCTTACTCTCATGGAATTCATATTAGAGTAATTTTTATGTGTGTGTGCACATGTAATATTTAGTATATCATGTGGTGATAGTGTTTCAAAGAAAAATAAAGCAGAGATGGAATCCTATTGTATATAGAGGTCAAGGAAGTACTCTGAGATAAGCAGCAAGCTGAAGAAGTGAGGGAGAAAGCCATGAGGATTTCTAAGGGAACAGCTTTAATTACAATAGTACAATGCACAAGAGGAAATGGTAAGGGCATAGGCTTGGAAGTGGAAGCTAACTTAACTTATTCAAAGAGCAGTAGTAAATCTAGTTTGTTTGAGGCAAGGCTAAGTTAATAAGATGTGAGGTCAGAGACCAAGGCCAGATTCTGCATGGCTTTAAAGGCCAGGATAAGGAATTTGGACTTCACTAGGATTGAAATAGAAAGCCTGCTATCACTTAGGAATTGTAGTCAACTACATATGACTAGAATCCAAATAATAAAGGCTCAAACAAGATGATGTTTCCAGTGTCACATTGATTGTAAGACACTATTGGGACTCAGCCCTACATCTGAAGTACTTGCTTTTGTACCACCAACACCTGGGACTGAACAACATGGAGGGCCTACCAAAGGAGAGGGAGGCAACTAACCTGAAGGAAGAGGAGGTGAATATCCTTGTGCCTGAGGAGAGGGTAACTTGTGAAATGAATGAAGAGAAGAAGGAAATCACTCCACTTGAGGAGGGGAAGACTTGTAAAGTGAAAGATGGGGAAGAATACATTCTCTGAGCCTAAGGAACATGCAGAGACATTTGAATTAGTGAAAGAGAAAGAAACAATAAGCATGTTTTCCCTTCCAAATATGTTTCCTCCTCCCAATGTAACTCCTCCTCATTCTACATTTCCCCCTCCAACTGCACCTACCCCTCATTCTATTTCCTCCTCCAGCTGAATCAACCCCTCATTCTGTTTCTCCCTCTAAGAGGGGTTTCCCTTCAATATTAATTTCTTTATTTTTTTGAGTACTGTTAAACATTATCAAAGATTTAAGGGTCTAAGGATATCAGAAAAGTGATAAAAATAATTTTAATAATTTAATAAATTTAATAATTTTATAATAAGTCAAGGATATATGTTGTAATCTCTAGAATAGCTACTGTTATTTTTTCTTTCTTTTTTATTGTTGTTCAAGTACAGTGCTGGAAGCAACCTAAGTGTCCATCAGTAAATGAATGGATCAAAAACTATGGTACATTTACACAATGGAATT
>PVIA01015862.1:0-21076 GCA_004024845.1 Tonatia bakeri | reverse complement strand
GATTATACTCTAAGAAGACAAGCAACCCAATTAAAAAATGGGCAAAGGACTTGAACACACACTTCTCCAAGGAGGACATACAGAAGATCCAAAATCACATGAAACGATGTTCAATATCACTAGCTATCAGAGAGATGCAGATTAAAACCACAACGAGGTACCACTTCACACCAGTCAGAATGGCCATCATAAGCAAAACAACAAACAAGTGTTGGAGAGGTTGTGGAGAAAAGGGGACACTAGTGCACTGTTGGTGGGACTGTAGACTGGTACAACCACAGTGGAAAACAGTACAGAACTTCCTCAGAAAATTAAAAATGGATCTGCCTTTTGACCCAGCAATTCCACTGCTGGGTGTATACCCTAAGAATCCTAAAACACCAATCCAAAAGAACCTTTGCACCCCAGTGTTCATAGCAGCACAATTTACAATAGCTAAGTGCTGGAAGCAACCTAGATGCCCATCAGTAAATGAATGGATCAAAAAACTCTGGTACATTTACACAATGGAATTCTGTGCAGCAGAAAGAAAGAAGGAGCTCCTACCCTTTGCAACATCATGGATGCAACTGGAAAGCATTATGCTAAGTGAAATAAGCCAGGCAGTGAAAGAAAAATACCATATGATCTCACCTTTAACAGGAACCTAAACAGCAAAACAAAGATACAAGCAAAATATAGTCAAAGACACTGCATTAGAGGACAGGCAGAAAGTGACCAGAGGAGACAGAAGAGGGATTTCAGGGGAAAAGAGGAAGGGTTTACAGGAACAAAGTTAAAAGACACATGGATAAAAACTAGGGGGAGGGTGGTAATGGGAGGGAAGTTGGGGGGTGGGTGGGATTGATTGGGAGTAAAAGGGAGAAAACTGTACTGGAACAATCATTTAAATAAAATGGGGGAAAAAAGTCTTAGCAAATGTTCTAAATCACTAATCACATATGCATTTGATTCTAATCTCCATTTGCAATTTGCCTAACACTCATGAGCTGTGTGAAAGAATGGGCAAAGCCAAAACACTTTTAATTGGTTCCCAAAGTTTCACCACTTACTATATTCCAGGGGGTTTTTTTTCCAGTCATCAGTACAAGTTCATTATGGCTTTTGTTTAAACCCAGATGAGGCCGTCGGAAAAGTCAAACCTCCTCTGAGACCATACTTCTTCATAATAAGGATTTGTAATTGGAATGGAAATTTGTATTTTAGCCTATAGGTTGGTCCTTTAGGTTTTGACATTTTTCTTGTGACACTGTAGTAAACACCTTCATCATGTGAGAAAACACCCTTCCTCCTACATAACAGATATCCAAGTCACCGAGCTCCCCACCTGCCACCTGCCACCTCATTAGAAAAACAGAGTCATTATTTTGATGGTGCATGCTGTCTGTGACCCTATCTAAAAAGGAGCTCCTGAAAAAACCACCCTTTGAGTGTGGGGGCAGGTCAGGACTTTAGAAGCTTGAAGACTGTTCCTAAAATTTGGGAAATCTCTGTTTCCAAATAAAAACAAAACTAGATGACAGTCTAAAAAAGTCAGGTCCTCAAAAAGACATAAAATATTGACAAAGCATGAGTAGCTTTTGAGTTCAAATTTTACTTATGTATTGAAAACAAAATGATTGTGTTTATAGTAAAGTCAAGTTCACACGGCCATGTGAGCAGCGGCACTTACTGCTGTGGAAGACAGGTCACTGCAGAAAAGGCACAGTGCAGAGACTAACACATCCCTTCTTCTCTGCCACTTTTCATGAAGAGACCCTCACAGCAGAACAATTCTAAGTGCTGCAAAGCACCACTACCCCCTTTCAACTGTTAGCTGGTTCATTATTCCTCAAGAAATTGAAAAAGGGCAGAATTTGGACAGGCTTTTATGCCCACATCTCTAGAAAAATTCACAGTGCTTGACCAAAAAGCAATGTTGCTGCCTAAATAATAAAGGGATAATTCTAAGTTAATTTAAAAGGGTAAGCCGTTAAGGGTCTGAACAAAGTCTCAGAGCTTATTCACAAGAGCTAAGGCCTTTTATTACTAGATTTATATATCCCCATACCACCCAGATCAAGAGTGAGCGAAAGTCATTTCCACATAATGACTCTCTGGTAGCCTATGGATAATGAGTTTGTTATCTCCATCCATCTCTCATTAGGAAGGAATTGGCCCCTTTACAAACACAGTAGAGTGGCTAAACTTTATACAAAGCTTTTATGAAGAAAGAACTGGGTGAATTTTCCAGAGCATTGGGGAATGCAGATTCTAACCTCATTTCACTGGCTGGGTTTGGTAAATTTAACCTTGACATGCTTTCATTTCTGAAGATGTAAAACAGAAACACCTTTTCAGGGTTAATGATGTTGGTGTGTACTGTGGAAAATAATGTACAACTAGAGCCCTGGCTGGTGTGGCTCAGTGGAGTGAGTGACAGCCTGTGAACCAAAGGGTCACAGGTTTGATTCCCAGTCAGGGCACATACCTGGGTTGCAGGCCAGGTCCTCAGTAGTGGGCACATGAGAGGCAACCACACATTGATGTTTCTCTCCCTCTTTTTCTCCCTCTCCCTCTCTCTAAAAATGAATAAATAAAATCTTTTAAAAAATATACAACTAAAATCCACAGCTGTATCTTTCTGCTGTTCTGTGGTCATGGCCAAGCCTGGTAAAGACTTGATTCAGTAATAAAAATAATGCAAAATTTGTTGCTGAGGGTTAGTGGTAATATCCTTTTATGGTAGGTGGATTTTAATATTGAAATGATATTTATCCACCCTCATGGTACCAAGTTGCTAACCTATAGCTCTCAGCTATTCTGATCAGAAGACTTTCCCAGACCATCAGGGCCACAGGGACTATATCAAGATACCACCCAAGAGAGCTATGTGAGCAGTATGGTGAGCTATAGCCACTTTCCTATATCCTGATCTGGAATATATCTTTGCCTTATTTGTTTGTTATTTCAGTAGGAAGCAGCATTAAAAATCCAAGCAATTTTTAACACAGTCCAAAGTTACCATTCTCACTAATCTTCAGACCCAAACTAAACTTGGTCATCAGGCCTAACTCACCAATGAAGACAATTTGTACATTGCCAAGGCCATGGGAACAACTTTGTCCTACATTGGGCATTGCCTGACATGAGCAGTTCTCCAGTCTGGCTACCCATCAAGATCACCTAGGGAGCTCTTAAAATCCAGATGCCCAGGAATTTTTGGGGGGTGTCACTGCTTTTCAAGTCTCCCCAGGTGATTCCAAAATATACTCAAGGTTGATAACCACTCCTCTACAGTATCTTTCCATCCTACTATATGGGTTCAGCTCTGGAATGATCCACACATTCAGGTTTACCCACAACTTTCTTAGTTTTAGCACTGAAAGTCACACATACCAGGACCCCCACAGTCCCAAACAAACCTAGACAGTTCATCAATCTAGTACTGAGCTCGATTTTTTCAAAACTTAGGTTCCAACCCTATCAAAAAGAGGGTCTCTTTATTCTTCTTACACTTGCCGTTCATAAACCATCTCAAATCAAAATCCACTGTTTCCCACCTACCCTGTCAATGCATCTTACTCCCCATCCAAAATGCTCAGGGAAAAATGTCTGAGACCCAAAAGATATTAATTCATGAGCACAAAAGTTACTGGAAATGTTAAAAATAAATCTCAGTGAACATTTAAAGCCTACTATGCATCACGCATAGTTTTAGATGTTGTGGGTCAAAGAGGTAAGAAGAGAAGCCCACACTAAGAGTGTTCTCAGTGTGCTAGCACTATCACAGCCCAGGAGAAAACACGAGAAGGCCAAGGGCAACAAGAAGAAAATAAGGCAATATATTAGAAAGTAGGGCAGGAGAATAAATTTGTAAATTTTATACTACAACTTTGAACTTCAACATTTGTAGGAAAATATCCATATCTGCTCAAAATAAAAGTGTAATAATAAAAGAACAAAGACAAACATTCATGTATGATTTTTAAAAGCATGTTTCTTCATATATCACTTCAGAAAATGTTTTATTTCTAAATTTTAAAAATCTGGGCAGATGAGCTGATTTAGAACCACTTAAAGCTCCTAGATAAGCCAAGGTCAATGATGATAATATGGGTCAGAGAACTTCTGAGCTAAAAGAAGCTATTTGGTAATTTGCTTCCGTGTTGAAATTTGTGTTTGTTATACTATGGATAATCCTTTCTTGCGAAAGTCAAGCAAAGCAAAGAAATTGAATAGTATATATGGTGAACTGACAGGTGAATTCTGACACAATAACAAGAGTCTAAAGGATAACCATCAGTGAAAAAGCTAAAGGAGCACAGAGAATGCAAAAATTTCCCTACCACAGTGATAGAATATGAAGAAAAAAACCTGCTCTGTATCTTAGCTCAAAACAGATCCTCCTTTAATGAGGGGATACACAAATAAAGCCATAGGACAGAAGAAGGCTGACACTCTGGATGCCCACAGAGGAATTATGGTGAGGGCGCAACAGACTCCTCACCCTTCCTAACTTCATGCCATGTGTAATCAAGTTGGGAAGACCATACATGGGTTCTTAATAAGGACTGGACACCTTCTATATGAGATCTATCCAGTTTGACAGGCTATAATGTTTTTCCTTTCCATGGACCCACAGTGATGCCCTTCATGAAGCATAAATATAAAATTTGATTCCAAAACCTTTCCTTTCTGTCATATCAAAGTCATGCTCAGGAGGGTGGAAAAAGCAATGCCTTGTTTACCATTCTGAAGGTGATGTTCAAGGTAAGAGATTTTCTATTTTTGTTCATGCCTTGTAAGCATGAACACAAAATTACTGGGAATTCTGACTGGGAGGTTTTTGTTTACGTTTTTATCCAAACGTGTTAAAATACAAGTTTCCTAATTTCTTTCCCAAGGTTATGTTTTATGTGTCTAATTCTTTCCTCTTAATCTTTTTTACGTTCCTTTTTGTGACAGTCTAAAGTGAAAGTATAGCAGGTCAACCTTTCATTGATTTAGCAATGCTCCCCTCAACCTGGAGAGGCGGAGCAATGTTTCCTGTCCCTTACAAAGCTTAAAGGTAGAAAATCAATTTTTTCAAATGGCTGTCACACTCTGTCTATGGGAATACCATCCCTAGCCTACTTGAGCTCTGACACCTAATGTGACTGCTCACCTGCAGCAGGTATGGACACCCTCCATGACCTCAACCACTCTCTTTGACACCCCACTCCAGGCTCCAGGCCCTCACCTGTATGGATGCTCACCTAAACCTCACACCTGGCTGCCCTGTCATGGGATCACGCTTCTTACCTCACTCAGGCTCTGAAATCTCTTGGGACATTAGGTTTCTTTAAACAACACATACCTGGAAAAAAAGTTTATCTCCATTTTTTTTCCCAAACAGAATCTGTTATAAATGTTCCTATACTCTATAGAAAGAAAATAGGAAAGGAAGGAAGAAATAGAGGGAGAGAAGGAGTGGGAGGGAGGGAAGGAAGAGAGGAAGGAAGGAAAGAAGTGAAAGGAAGGAAAAAAGGAAACTCCTAGGGACATTTTCTGCCCACACACCTCCAAAGACTCATAAAATTAAAGCCTTTTCCTCCCACTGTCTTTTCATGTCCCTGGGTTGCCAACATTATTCAGTTGTAGCAACACCCACCAACACTGCAACCACAGACCATTCACAATTCCTCTACCTCTTAACACTTTACTCTTCTCCCAAGATATTTTTCAGGAAGGAAAAAAAAAAAGGTTAAGAAAAATTTTTGCTCTGCAGCAGCTCTGGGAATTTTAAACTCTGAGAGATGCATTCACACCATTAAGCAAGCAAACAAACAAGAAAAAGCTTTGTATTCCCAGTGCCCATTTAAAAAAAAAATAACTTTGAAAAAGGCATTGCAGATTTAGACGTTTTTAAAAATATTTCATTAATTCAAGGTGAGTATTGGGATCCAACCACTTTCCTTCCTAAAATCACACTGATAACTTGATTACCAAAATCAAGGAAGGAATAAATTAACCTACCCTGTCCCCAGACAAGGGCATACCCAGTCTGGGAAAAGTAAAAGGAGAGGCAAGACAGAAACTAGCTGGAAATGGAATTTATAAAAGGAAGAAGCCTTACTGAAAGCCATCTTCACTGTGCTTAGCTATTAGAAAGCATAGGTTGCATGGTACTTTTTAGACAGCTGTAGACACTCATTTGCATTTGAATATAAGCAATGGCCAGCCAAAAAAGGTTTAAATATCTTTGCTTTTATTTACTACTGTGGTATAATTAATTACTTCTGTCCCAAAAACCTTTCTTTTTTGGTTGATTTTTGTTGATAAAACCATGTTCTTACAAACCATGGAGAAGCAAGAATTTTTAACTGTTTGTTGCTCACCAGGATTAGCAAGCACCTCATTAGAAAATGCCAGCATCTAGTTGTGTCCCTATGTGGGATGCATAAACACCCAGAACTGTGCAAGATATGCTAAAAAATTCATACTTCTATTTTTATATATTTTTTTAATCCTTAAAAATGGAATGGTATCAAAGTCTACTGATAGCTAACCTGTGGATCAGTTCTGGACCCTCACTCAGCACAGATGTTTGATGGCCAGATAATCAGATGTCACCTAAGACATGCATCCAAATGGAGCATGGGAGGAACTGACAGCCCTGCCCTTGCTTGTTCTTTGCTTTTAGAAATTGGTTCTATATCACAGTTTACGTGTGCCCAATTAAGTGAACTCACAGATCATACGATCTAGTTTTATCATACTAATTCTCGCCAAATGCTCAGATGGCTTTAAGCTATTCTGCAAAGAAACCAACATAATAGTAATGCAAATACAAGTCAAAATACAAGGAAATGGCAATGACAAAGCTGACACTTCTGCTTCTGTCACAAGCTCTTTGTTAAACTACATGCTTAATCTGTTTCTTGAAGGTAAATTAGATGTTTTAACAATAAGCAAGAAAGCAACTGTTTTTCAAAAGAAATTTATGTATGGAAAGAACATTGTGAAAATGAATGTTTGGAAATCTTTCCATCATTATATGATTTTGGTAAAGAAAACACTAAGTATATCATTATAAACACTCTCCAATCTGAAAGCTGTTTTTAAGTCTTCCAAATGGAAATTTTCAGTGTGTTTTTAATGCCTTTGTTAAAAAAACTAAAATGAATTACCTTCAAATTAGTTTTTTAAGAACATCATATTGAATTTACAGACAATAGAAATTTGCTAGCCAAACTTCAACAAAAACCATTGCAAGATGAATTTGTGTTTAAAAATTGACTTACGTGATAAAGTCATATTCATGGTACATATCTACCTGGATATTTTTGAGGGATATTTTTCAACTTTGACAATAATTAAAAACCAAGTCTCAAGATAAACTTGAATTTGAAACATACTTTCTAATCATTTCATCACAAAGTCTAAATACTAATAGTTTTAATACTGTTAAAGCATATTCAAGTATATTCTCATTTGAAATGGTAATATTTTTTATACTTACCTGAAGACATTTTTTCATTGTTTCTAGAGAGAGGAAGGGATGGGGAGAAAGAGAGAGAGAGAGAAACATTGATTGTTTGCCTTCTCATATGTTCCCCAACCAGGGATCAAATCCACAACCTGGGTATGTGCCCTGGCTGGAAATCAAACCCATGACCTTTTTGTCTATGGGATGATGCTTCAACCAACTGAGCCATACTGGCCAGGGCAAAATGGTAATATTTTAATGAGAGGAAACATATTTTGTAACCATAAACAAAAATAGTTTATAATATTCATTTTGTATTTATTGTGCCCTTTTTAATTCCTTTAAGTGTATGTTTTATAATAAACATATGCAGTTATTACACTACATGTATGTAAATGATAAATATATGTAGATTGTGGGTGAATGCTCAAAAAATTTTACTAATCAAGGTACAAGATCCAAGAAGTTTTGTGATCAACAGTCTACAATGGCTTCTGGCCTCATGAGAATTTCCTTTCAACATATCATGGTGCCTACTGTGTACACCAAATAGCAGAAGTTCCTTAGTAGATAAATAATGGAGCAATAAAAACACACTCAGAGTAATGCATCAATAAATCTCAATTTGCAACAACATGGATAGATCTTGAGAGTATCGTGCTAAGTGAAATAAGTAAGATGGAAAAGACAAGAACCATATAATTCCACCAATATGTGGGATATAAAACAGAAAGTGACAAACAACAAACAAGCAAATTCAATAGACACAGTCAACAGTATGGTTGGGAAGAGGGTGGGACCAGAAGGGAAGAGGATGGGACAAGGCTGAAGATGGCAAAGGGGGTCAAATACATGGTGAAAGAAGACAAGAGTTTGAGTGGTGAGCACAAAACACAATATACAGGTGATGTATTGTAGAATTATACACTTGAAACTTATATAATGTAATTAACCAATAAATTTATTTTTTTAAGACAGTAAGATTCACTAAAATGTGGACCATGAAATACAGACCAGAAGTATTCAGAGTCACCTCAGAATCACACCAGAATGCCCATGGTGGGTCCAATACTCTGCTTTAAATGCATTTTTAAACGCTGAATATGATTAAAGTGTACTTTCAATTCAAAGATTCCTAAAACCATTAAACTGCCTTCTACTTTAGAATAAAATTTCATATTCACAAATAACATCAAAATTTCTGATAATCAAAATACAGCTTTCACCATCAACAAAATTTTTCTGAGCCGTATATATCAAATCATGTCACTCCAATATCTATCACTTTCCAGTGGGCTTCCCATATCAGATCTAAAGCCTGAAGGTTCTATCTGATCTCACCCCTCACTTCTTCTCTGGCCTGGGCTCCTCACCATTCCACCCTCGGTCAGTGAGCTGCAGCTATAGATGGGACCCCTTGTTCTTTCTTGAACAGGCTGTTCTTGCACTTCCCTCAGCAATTCTGTCAGGTTCCTCTCCTGGATTGTCACTTTCCCAGAAAGGTCTTTCCTGAAAGCCCTCCTACACCCTTTCTCCCCTTCCCAATTTATTTTTCTTCTTAATTCCTATCATCACCTCAAATACTACATACAAGGGTAAGCAAAAGCACATTTACAGTTGCACTGTAACATTCTTTTGAGTTAATAAAGCTATTGTAATAATCACAACACACAGTCTTTTTCTATATGAGCAACTGTCAACCTGATTTTGCTCACTCCTGTATTTACTTGTTCTTTTTCATTGCCACAGGGATGCCTTTTGTGTTTTAACCACTGCTGTATAGTAAACACCTTTTGAATAAATATTCATTTAAAGAAGAAAACTGGAGAGTTGTTTCAAAAGGACAAAAACCACCTCCATTAATTTATCCAACACTTAGCGTGAATTTGCTACGTATAGGGTACTCTCTATGATTGTTTGAGGAACTACAAAGATGAACATAGCTCACTCAAGAAATGTACGATTAAATATAACATACAAACACAAAAAAATTATAATACCCAATAGGCTACAGATGTTAAGCACCATTGAAGAGTGAGTGGCATCAGAGAGTCTGGGGAGAGAGAACTATTTCTGTCTAATTGAAGAGGGAATACTAGGCACATGGAATATTGGTGATGACTTTAGGGAGGAAAATAGTCTCACTTATGAAGGTAAAAATTTTGTTCCTAATTTTAAATAAGTCACACATTATATATGATTCATTTTTCTCTAAGATTATTTTCAGTTTTTCCTTCTTTCCACTTCATAGAGATGTAAATAAATGAACTTATAAATGTGTTTACCCATGAATAGTCTAGAGCATCTTATAAGTCTAGAAATTATTAGAATTTTAGCAAAGAGAAACACGTGATCCACCAGCAAGGGGGCATTGTCTCATCCAAGGAGAATAAATAGGAGCTAAAGTGTCTGCAATGCATCCTGGTCTGACTGGAGGAAGACAGTGTGTTTGTTTGATTTTAATACCAATAGTTTCTTTCAGCAAATGCCACATTCCTGGCAAGCGTATGCTTCTTATTATGCCATTTTGCCACTTAAATGGAAAAGTCAAAATCCCATGAATCTTTATTAAGCTTTGATTCAACCATTTTCTCAAAGATCAGGACACCAGAGATGACAACTTTTAGGGTTTTCCCCCCAAATCCTTTTATTCCAAATGGGAAAAAGAGACACAAATCTAGGATTACCAGATTTATACTTGCTGGCATTTTTATCTCATTCTGCTATTATATATCTGTGATCATTGCATCTGCTAGTATAGAAGCACAAAAATACCACTTTCAAGAACTGTTGCAACTATTTAGTTTCTGGACTAAAATCGGTGCCTGGACAAAAGAAAGTAAAAGAGTAAAAGTATCTTCTATGCCATTAAAAATGAATAATCTCCCAGCAACAGAGTGAGGGTGGACCAATGATAGCGCAATGGCAACCCATAGATACCATGCCATGAGAACTGGGGTGTGTTCTTCGTTGCTGATGATTTATATAAAGCATGACATCAAAACAGGGACGCCCACAGGGGTTATTCTCTTTACAAAAGTGTTGGGAACCACACTGCCTGGTTTCAGAAACTGTAACCCCCCATGGCTAAGGCTGAGTAAAGAGACCTTGGGACTACAAGCCACTAAGGAGACAAACCTTATCTTCCTGGTAAGGGCGCCACCTCTGCCCCCTTTTACTTCATCCTGCTTGGCCCCAGGCAGATGTCTGGTTCCCCAATGACTGGTAAGATTCCTCAAGAGAGGGATGGCCTAAGACAGGCACAGTCATGAAGGGGCCCTCAGGAAAGGATTTGGGGAGCTATAGAAAAAGGGATTGATGGACCCTCACCCCTCAGCTTTGACATAGCCTGAGTCCTCATTCTGTCTGCAAGAAGTCTCCTAATCTCCTGGCTGCCTTACTTCTGGAGCCTAACTTAAGCCTGAAACAATGCCAGAGGGCAGTACAGGCCTGAGCAGGAACAGACAGTTCCCCGAGGCAATCAGGCCTAAGAAAGAATGCATAAAATCCTGTGAAACCTGCTTTGCTAATACCCTTAATTTAAATGATAAGGGTCCAAGCATAGAATGAGCTTGTTTCCCCAAAGTTTTATGGCCCTTTAGCTCTCTGACCCTGACTCAGAATAAGCCCTCATAGTTCTTTGAATGTTATCTCTTGTTTGATCATTACTGCCTGACAATGATTGAACTTTATGTATATTCCCTGTATTTCCATGCAAATTAAACCAAATAAAAGCCCACTGAGGAACAGACTCAAGGCCCTTCTCCTTTGAGAAATCAGCCACCTTTCCTCCCCAGGCAGATCATGCCGTGGTAGACTTATTCTCATCCATGGCAGATGAGGGGGACTCTGTTGGCAGAGCCCCCACACACAATGGTACAAGCAGTTGTCTGATCATGAGTGGGTTCTGAGGACACAGAACTCCAGCATTACTTCCATCTTGACTAAGGAAACAGGTGAATATTAGACTCCACACAAATATTTTGCTGATAAATAAAACAAAATGGCATATGAATATAAAACTGTTAGAGGGGAAAAAACTCTTCCCATTATAAATAAACATTCAGAGATTTTAATCAAGTATAAAATCATATCTTCTGCTTGAACAAATTTCTTATGTAGTTAGAATATGCAAATCAGTGAAAACTACCTTGGGGTAATGTTTTGATTATATAACAAGGATCTTTATCAGCAGTCATGAATGTCACTTACTATACTGTCCTTCAGAAAACAGTCAGGGATAGATGCTATACAGACCACCACAAAGCTCTAAAAAAAATTTTGCCAACCCCTTCCGTAACAAGGTTCATGTTTCTACTTTCTCATCAATTTGGAATCAGTGGATAGTTTATTGCTCAGTTCAGCATGCACTTTTGGACAAACTCTTTTTTTCCAGAACCAAGGAGTTCATTCGTATGTTTCACATGACACCCAAGAGGTTAATTATTAAGCAGGTAATGTGCATTTCATTTTCAAGAAGAGATAACATCTCCACAACAGCCCGTGGGGATAATGGAAGGCAGAAGACAGAGTTGATCTTCATTTCACTATTGATGAACTGAATATCCTGAATGCATATTCTGTATCAGTCTAATAAGACAATGCGGCTCACAGCGGAAATTTGAAATATTCTGAGTCTCTATGAAAGAGAAGATTCACATCTGATTTTGTATATTTTCTCATTTTCAAGAGTTTTTATACCATTTCTTCAAATGTGAAAATGTTGCTTGTCTCTATCTTGCCATTCCTTTTTGACTGTGCATGCTACTCAGTGCATAGTAGCAATTCCAGCCAGGGATAGTCATTCTAGCCCAAAACCAGTGTCTGGAAATTTGGCTTCTGTGCACAACAGTATCCCTGAAAACTTGTCCCCACTCATAGGCTCTTTGTCCTCTTGCCACCTCATAGAAATGACCTTGACACATCCCAAGGCACAGGTCACAGGAGCAACATGGCACAGACCCAAGTGAGTTATTCAGCAGCTCTCCTGTAATCTATTCCATTCTGAAAACACTCCTTAGCTACAGTTTATAATCAAATGTTGCACATGGATCTAACTGAATTAAAATCATAGAGTCCAAGGAAACCCCACCATCAATTCTTATTGAAATCCTTTCTTCGCTAAAACCTAGCTTCTTTTAAGTTCAGGTGAATGTCTTTCAAGTCCTATGACCTATGAACTTGTGCTGTATTGTGACTGACCCATTCCATAGGTAAACAAAACATTCTGACCTTCAAATTTGTCAGCTCTAAAATTTTCGTCATCACTGACCACAGAGTTCTAGCCAAGATGGAGGCATAGGTAGAAACCCTTTGCTTCCTTGCACAACTAAAAGGAAGATAACAACCACCAATCTAAAATCAATAAACAGCCAGAAGCACCAGAAATTCAAAATGCATAGAACTCCTACAACCAAGAAAGTGGATGGTGCAAGCCAGTGGGCTGAGAAAAACTGTGATGGGGTGGCAGACCTTGGGGGTGAGGCTGGCTGTGGCAAGGTGGAGGGCTGCGCAGGCTGTGTGGGCAGGGCTGACTTAAGGAGAAACAGACTCAGAGTTGATATGGTGGTTGCTACATTGGGAGAAACTCCCAGTATCACACAAGAGTCTGACAGAAAGTGCACTGGGGACAAGCAGGCAAGCTGCATTATTCTCTCTCTGGCCCCTGCCCCACAGGCAGCACCACAGCGCAACAAAGAGGGTTGTCCTGCCCAGGTGAATACCTAAGGCCCCGCCCCCTTACAACTTATCAGGTGTGCTGAGAAAAAGAAATATGGCCCAAATGAAAGAACAGAGCAAAACCTCAGAAAGAGAACCAAATGATGAGGACATAGCCAACCTATATGATGGAGATTTTAAAGCTCTGGTAATCAAGATGCTCACAGATCTGATTGGGCTCGGTAAAAAAATGAAAAAACAAATGAAAGATACCCAAAGTGAAATAAAGCAAAATATTCAGGGAACCAACAGTGACAGGAAGGAAACCAGAACTCAAAGCTATGATTTGGAACAAAAGGAAAAAATAAATATCCAACAGGAACAGAATGAAGAAACAAAAATTAAAAAAGTGAAGAGAGTCTTACAAACCTCTGGGACACCCTGAAACTCCAATATCTGATATCCTGAAGCTGCACTATCCAAATTATAGGGGTGCCAGAAGGAGAAGAACCACAGCAAGAAATAGAAAACTTATTTGAAAAAATAATGAAGGAAAATTCCCCCAATCTGGTGAAGGGAAATAGACTTCCAGGAAGTCCAGGAAGCTCAGAGAGTCCCAAAGAAGTTGGACCCAAGGAGGAACACACCAAGGCACATCATCATTACATTAGCCAAGGTAAAAATGAAGGAGAGAATCCTAGAAGCAGCAAGAGATAAGGGGACAGTAACTTACAAAGGAGTTCCCATCAGACTGTCAGCTGATTTCTCAAAAGAGACCTTGCAGGCAAGAAGGGGCTGGAAAGAAGTATTCCAAGTCCTGAAAGGCAAGGACCTACATCCAAGATTGCTCTATCCAGCAAAGCTTTCATTTAGAATGGAAGGGCAGATAAAGTGCTTCCCAGATAAGGTCAAGTTAAAGGAGTTCATCATCACCCAGCCCTTATTATATGAAATGTTAAAGGGACTCATCTAAGAAAAAGAAGATCAAAAATATGAACAGTAAAATGACAACAAGCTCACAACTATCAACAAATGAACCTAAAAGAAAAAAAAACAATGAAAACAAAAACTAAACAAACAACTAGAACAGGAACAGAATCAGAGAAATGGACATCACCTGGAGGGATTTCAGTGGGGAGTTGGAAGGTAAAGGGAAGAAGAAGCATAGTTAGTAGGCATAAAATAGATGAGGAGAGATAAAAATGGTATAGGAAACAGAGGACTCAAAGAACTTATATGTATGACCCATGGACATGAACTAAGAGGGGGGATGCTGGAGGGTTGAGGGGGCAGGATGGAGGGGGGATAAAAGAAGAAAAAATTAGGAAAACTGTAATAGCATAATCAATACAAAATACTTAAAATACTTTTTTTTTCATCAAAAGCTTTTGGAACTCCTAAACTACACCTGAAAAACAATGGAATGCTTATTATCTCAGATTTCTCCACACATCCCTTGGAAAAAATTTTCCTCTCTCATCACCCTATTTCCTACCCTTTCCAAACACAAAACCCAAAAGGCTAGCTTATATTAAATTCTAAGATATGTGAGGGGGACCAAAAAACCTCAATACATTTCTATTGGTGAAAGCAAAACAACACAAATGTTTTCTTCCATAAATGAAGTCACAGGAAAAGAAAGAAAACTTGAACCAAACAAAATAGCCCTCCCCTCATTCAATCAAGATTTTTGTTAAAAGCTCACGATTTATAAACAGTACAAATCCATAGTTCTCAGAAAAGCAATGGGTATTTTAAGTTTTAATCCTATGAGTTTTTCTTAAGAAATAATACCTGCTGACCAGAGAGAAGAATTAGACATGAATAGACAATAAATATTATTTTATGAACTTTAGGGCCCCAGGGGGACCATTACTTCACCAGGGAGCTAGCTTTTTGAACAGGATAGATGAGTGCGTGGGAACATTAGCGACGCCATCCTATGCTCTGGGACACAGGGCAGCAAAATGAACTGCGAGGGCCCTGCAAGATGAAGCCTTAAATGATAAAAATAAGTTTCTAGTGTCACAATGAACTGGTTTATCCCACTTCAGAAAACCAGCAGCATCTTCTTTTTATTTTTTATTATTTGCCTTTCTTTTGGGTAACTTGTCTCTGTAGCTCTGCCTCTCATTCTCTCTCTCTATCTGTGGAGACAAAAGACTGAAGCAATGGGAAGAATTCTCCCTCTGTTTCCTTCCCTTGATCTGTCCACCCATTCTACTCCTCAGTTCTCTCTCCTTCTCTCCTTGTCTCCCTTTGGTATTTTAATTTGGGTTTTCTTGTTTTGCAGGGAACAGTACTGATTTTACACTCCAGGAAATGAGATGATATAACTGGGCAAGGAGTTCTCTGGGAGTGAATCACTATTGTTCCCTGTGGTTTTATTTGTCTTCTTTACAAGTCTCCTTGCTGCCCACAAAAGTGCCAAGCTCCTGATAAATGGGACAGCGAGGTGTCACATTTTCCCCTCTAAATGCAGAGTAAACTTGCACAGCCTTGCTCCACTGCACTGAAAAATGAAACCATAACTACACGCTGTAGGTTCCTAAAGAATTCCCTTCCAGGCATGGCCCTGGACTAGCTTCTACATGGCTAAATGAGGGCTTAGAAAGAAAAATATCTTTCCTGATAAAATGATTTCTCACAGGAAAGAATTCTAGTTACAGCGCCATGATTAGAACTCGCACCTGTGATAAGCAGCATATCAAGGGGAAAAGATGAGAAACCCTTCCCAGTGAGCACTGAGTCCAGTGGACGTTCCTGGCCCCACAGGCTGTCACTGCACAAGCAGGAAGAGTATTGGTGATGATGAGGACCATGTTGTATGTCATCCAGTCCTGCTAAGACTAGAGTCACAACCCATCCTTTCTATTCCCAGAATGTTACTAGTTCTCAAAAATGGAAGTTTCCTTACAGGTTTCAGTAAGAACCCACTAACAAGAATGAGAGCCTCCCTCCATGACTATAGCATTTCACATGTATAGCCCCTGCAGCTCCAAACCAGGGGCTGGCAGGCTATGATACATGCGTCATACCAGCCTGCTACCTGTTTTTGTAAAACTTTTATTGAAACACAGCCATGCCTGTTTCCTTACACTTTGTCAGTGGCTGCTCACATGCTGTGATGACCAAGTTGAGTAGTTGCCACAGAGACAGTATGAGCTTGTACAGAAAAGATATGCCTGCTCTGGGCAATAGAATACCTAATGATTACACTAATAATTGCCATCACTTACTGAGTATTTACCATGAGAAAATGCTAGATGCTTTGCATGGATTATTTCATTTAATCTTTACAACAACCCAAAGAGTTAAGTGTTTTTATTATCACCATTTTGAGAAAGAAACTATGTACAATATGTATGTAAATCAAACCACCACTATGTATACTTTATATATATTACAATTTTATGTGCCAGTTATACCAAAATAAAGCTGAAGTAGAAGAAAAAAAAAAAACCTTGACAGACTCGAGAGCCCAGACTAGTAACCACTGCTACACACTATCTCCCAATCTCGGGGTGCTAATGCTCCAGGAGTCAAGAAACCAAAACAATAGTGGGACATGGCACCAAACAAAACAAAGGATGAAGAAAGTAGGACCAAAGAATGAGAAAGGATTTGAGTTAACCAAGACAAAAGCTGAGAAAGCAGGCTGCAAAAGTCAAACCTTTAAGCCACTTCCATAGATACTGAATAAACATTTGGTGAGTGAATAAGTGAGTGGATGGATGGATGGATGGATGGATGGATGGATGGATGGATAAATTGGATGGATGACTACTAGGATATTTCACAGAATCCAAGGGAGGATTGAATGCCCAAGTAAGAGTAGGGACCATGCAAGTCCAGAGCTCAAGAGAATTTAGAGGACCTCTCTATAGACTTCTGGGTATTCTAGCTTCTAGATGTTTTCATTTAAGGTTTCAAATCCCAAGGAAACAAAAATCTTATTACGCAAACTTGGCTAAGATATATGCTTCTACTATCTACCAGAGCAGTGGTTCTCAGCCCTGGTTGCACATTACAATCACCTGAGGAGCTTTTAAAGCACACCAGCTCCTGAGCCTCACCTAAGATCAATTGAAAATAAATTTCTGAGGGTGAAGAGTTAGGTGAACTCAGGACTCTATTCAGTTATTATGGGAATTGATGCTTTCTCTCTCCTCCTGCAGTCCCTGTTGAGCCTGGCAGCCATCTTATAAAACCAACTGGGAACAGAACTGAGAGAATCCCAGAACTAGAGCTCACCACTGGCTCTGGAATTTTCAGGTACAGGAGCTAATAAAAACTTCATTATTCTTTTAAGTTAACTTGTGTTTGGTCTTTGATTACTTGCAAAATGTAGCACCCTAACTAACATAATCCTGATCACTTTTTGCATTATCACAATGAAATCAGGTCTAACTAATTAATCAACATTTCCAAGTGTATTCTGTACTTCCAGACCTATCCTGAGTTCTATAGGGATTATCAATAATTGTTAGACTCCCTGTGTTGCCAAGAAACATATAAAAGAATTTTTTTAAAACTCTGACCTATGCCCTGGATGGTGTGGCTCAGTGAATTGAGTGTCGAACTGCAAAGCAAAGGGTCACCGGTTCGATTCCCAGTCAGGGCACATGCCTGGGTTGCAGGCCAGGTCCTCAGTATGGGACAACTGATAGGCAATCACACATTGCTGCTTCTCTCCCTCTTTCTCTCCCTCTCTTCCTTTCTCTCTAAAAATAAATAAATATAATCTTTGTAAAAAAATAAAACTCTGACCTATGGAATCTAAAAAAAACAGAATGTAAGAGATTTGAACAGAGTTAGTGTATTAATAATATTTTTGTGTGTGTGGTTTCTTTCATTTCAAAATGGGTTTTGAAACAAAGATGTAGAAATTGTGTTGTCAGAAAAAGTTTAAGAACGATTTTCTTGGGCATTGGCTTACATTTTGGCCTTCTGATATGGGAAGAAAACTAGTAATCTTTCTAGAACTATTTTCAGGACTGACTTAGGAACTCTTATAAGATTATCTATAGCTTCCAAGTCATAATTTCAGAAGCAAATCACACTCTCCATGCAAAATCCCATCTCCTCAGGGAAAGCAATGTCACCTTATGGGGAAGCAGGAGGAGCAGAGTACTAATTTTAAAGAAGATCTTCTTATCAAACTCGTCCAAGCCTCCAGTGGCCACTTGTTTCTGGGTAAACCACCTGATCTTTTTCAGGAGAAATAAATCTCCCTTGGTGATTCCACTGTTAGTCCCATGGAGAGTGTTTCCAAGATGGAAAGAAACTGAAATAAAGAGAGTGAGCAACTGCAGCTCCTTCTCCTTTGGCACAGGGGAATTGGGTTATTAGATTTTCAGCCTCTCTGGCTCAGAATCAGCCAAATGGTGCGCACCAAAATTGCAATGGTTTAGGGCCAGATTCTGGCTGTTCAGGTCTTACCCAGACTCCCTACCAGGAACCACCATATAGTTTTGTGGTACAGTAGAATGGAGAACTATAGGAATTGGAAGCAGAGTTTACCTCTATGAGGATATTTGAAGAAACCACTCCAACATGTTAAATGAGGCTGAAAAAAAGGCAAAGTCTCATAAAATTTATAAACAGAGAGGCAAACAGGTTTACAAGTTTGAATGGTGATGGCGATGATATTGAGTTGAAATTAGAACGCTACACTGATTCATTTTCCTTTCAAACTCCAAAAGTGATTTTCTTTTTAGCTTTTGTAACAAACTATTTCAGAGACTAGCAGTGGATATCACTTAGTAGCAGTGTATTGTAGAATATTCTCTTTGGTTGCAAAACAAATTCTTTCAGTCCCAAAGAGCCTAACTGCTCAAATCAACCAAAAATAGAAATAATTTTCTAAGTAGAAATGACATCTTTTTTAAATATGGCTCTCCCAAAACAAGAATATCAGCACCATTGTTGTGACATGCTTATCAGAACAACAGATACTTGATCAATTCCTTACCATTACAAATGAGAAGACCCTGTAAGGGATGAGCAGGGACCTGTTCAGCACACTAGAGAGTCATTTTTTTTAATAAAACCTTTTTGTGTTAATTGCTGTATGGGCCATGCCTTAACACATTCCTTGCATAACTAGTAAGAGGATTTCTGCAGCTTGGAAAACAGAGATAAAATTAATATATTAGTTGATACCCATAACAGCCTCTCAGGTGTCATCATTGAGGATTATTATTTTCAGCAGTTCATGGCTCATTTCCTTAAAATTAGTGTTGTGGCATCCAAGGATAATTTTTCAGCTGTCTCTACAGAGAATAATATAAGCTTGGTGGGTTTAATGAATGGGGGTTTGTTGCCAGTCAATGTCAATGCAGTGGCTGAGTTTGTATTTAACAGGAACTGGAACAACAGCCTTTCCACTGTGTCTTCATTAATATGAAACTCTTACATAGCCAGGTGAGCTGATAAATTGTGCCCAGAAAATCATTCTTAATGACCAAGGAGGGGATAAGGGAGTGCAGACAAAAATTAGGGCCAAATTAGTTGAGATTAAATTGAGCTCTCTACAGACTGGCAGATCAGAACTGAGCTAGTTAGTAGAAAATGTATGGCCAGAGTTAGCAGGAAGATATGAGCATGAGAACAAGATTAAATAGGAACTTGAACATGGAGATAGTGAAAGGTGACCAGGGAAGGTAACAGAGCCTGCAACTTCTTAAAATTAGCAACCAGGAAGATCTCACACAGACATTTATGTTAGGTTCCAAACACATGCAATCAAGCATGCACGTTATCCAGAGGGCTAGAACTGCTTAAAGACTTTGGGGAGACCATGCAGGTGCTGTGCCCCAGGTGTGCCAGTCCTGGTCCCCTTTGCTTCTAGATCCTTCCCAGCCTTCCCCTGCTCTACACGAATGCAGAGGGACCTGGACCTGCAGACTGTTTCCCATGCTTCCTCATCAACAAGCTTCAAACCAGATTTGACCAATAGGAACACTAACAGACTGGAAAGCAGGAGGAAGGGAGAAGCCAGAGCATCTCTCCCACTCTGTCGTGGGTAGCATCTCCAGCAGAGGCGGTGCTTCCTCATTGGCCCTGCTCATGCTGGACAGACAGGTATGTGTGACCTTAATCATGGGTTCCAATCACACACCTACTCCCTTTGTCCCTCCAGATACAAGTAGTTCAACTTTTTGTTTCTGATCTCTAAAATACCTACTGTCCTCTACTTGACTGCCCATCTCTTCCCTAACCCATAATAACCAATTTTTTGTACTAAATTCACTTTATTTTAAATACTTAAAGTAGTTTCTGTTTCCCTGGTTGAACTTTGAATGATAATAAGGGATGGAGAACACAACTGAAGGCCTCCGGAATCTGTATAACAGGCCCATTCACTCTTACCAACTGATTAGAGTGGAGGGTGGTAATTTATTACCAAACACGTACCTTCAGAGCCAAGCACCTGGGTTTACATAAATCCACAGCATTATTCTCCATCAAGCAGCATAGGACTTGAAGCAAACTAGGAGTAATACACTTCCCCAGCAGATCCTTGGGGAAGAAAACAGCTGTAGAATCAAAGCCTTTACTTTTCTCTCCCCTCCAGAGACTGGGAAATTATTGAGAGAGAATTAGATAAGTAGGTAGTAGTAGAATCTCTCTCCCCATTCAAAGAGAGGAGTGAGACACACCACCAGGTTTCTACAGAATCTGAAGGAGAGATGCACAGTGCAGTACCGTGAATTTAAAAAAAAAAAACAGAGATTTCCAGGAACAGTATGAATACTTCAGTCGAGCAGTAAAAATCTCACTGAAAAAAATTGCTAATTAAAATTAGCTTGCTCTGTCATCAAATGGATGGATGGGCAAGCCTGGATTGTGAACGCCTGCCGACCAACAGCCATGCCCCCCCCCCCCCCCCCCCCCCCCCCCCCCCCCCCCCCCCCCCCCCCCCCCCCCCCCCCCGCCCCCCCCCCCCCCCCCCCCCCCCCCCCC
>PVIA01015861.1:0-21077 GCA_004024845.1 Tonatia bakeri | reverse complement strand
GGAGGGGGGAGGGAGGAGGGGAGGGAGGGGAAAGTGGAGAGAGAGCCAGAGACATGGAGCACGGGCAGACAGGACACGGCAGGACGGTGTGACTCCTTCGTTATCGATGGCTGAGGCCAGGGGCCCTCTCCCCGGGGGTCGTGTTACCCCACGGGCAGCAGGCAGCACGACCCTCGCAGTCCGAGGGCACATCCACGCTCGCCTCTGAACAAACATACAGAAGAGACAGCAAAGAAATTCAAACACGACCAAGTGATATTAAGGGCCGTGGGGAAAATCTATTTAGCATGGTAATTACTTTCTTGGAAGTATGGATTTCTTTTATAATATTTTAACCGCTTACCTCCTTAAGTGCCCTAAGAAATTTATCACTGAGTTTTGCGAACAAATCCATCATCGTGTTTTAACTTTATCCCGTTTTCAGAAGCCTGTGCAGTAAGGGATCCGAATCTGAGTGCGTCCACCCACGAAAGTGAGCTCCGATGCCCATCTACTCTGCGAGCCCCGGGGTCCAGACACCTTCTCCAGACGACGCCCCGAACAGACTTCATTTGACACAGTATGAACGAGGCTCACGTCCCCCGGGTGCTCAGGCCGGAACCGCAGCACGTGCTCCCTGCCTCACCCCACACACCACACGCCCAGGTCTCACATGTGTGACCCTCCGAGGGGCCACGCTCTGCGACCCCACAGCTGCCACGGCGCTGAGCCGGACACCACTCTACCCTGGGTGGGTCCGAGAGCCACATCTGTGCCAGGGTGGCCACGCCACTCCGCACGCAGGTCGGAGCCTGCAGGTCAGAGCCCGCAGGTCAGAGCCCGCAGGTCAGGGCCAGGCAGACACATCCCACCGTCCCCCACGGGCCCCGAAGCCCCTCGCCCTGCCTCGCAGGGCCACGCTGCCGCTTCCCACAGAGAGGCAGAGCAGCGGGGGGCCCACAGCCGGGCTGAACGCCAGCTTGGCCACTCGCCGGCTACACTGCTCTGGTGCAGTGAGGACATGACAGTGCGTTCTTCGTGAGGTTGTTGAGGGTTTCACACGCACCAGAAACCCAAGCGCTGACTCGGCGCCGACACACAGCAATCACTCAGCACACGATCCGCCCCCAGCACTGCTCACCCCTTCACACTCCGTCTCCTGGGTGTCCTTGCCCGGCAGGCCCTGCACCCTCCCACGCACCTGCGCCACTCTTGCCGGAGCCCCCCCCGGAATCCTGGCCTCTCCACGGCACGCTGAGCACAGGCGCCGTGTCGTCTCTCCGAGCCCGTGCGGAGCACAAGGGCCCGCGCTCACAGGTTCTCCAGTGTTCACTGAACAACTACCACTGAGCACAAAACTGAGGCTGGGGGGGGTGGGGGCGAGGCGCGGGCGGGCCGGCCCCAGCCCCAGGCAAACAGCGCCCCACTGCGGGAGGCCGGCGGCGAGAAGCAGCAGCTGCGTCCTTGCATGAACCGCTCCCCGGGGAGACGAGCAGGTGCCCCCAGCAGCTGGCTTCCCCTCCACGGGGAGCGGTGGTGAGGAGACACCACAGACCTGGCCAGGCCCTGAACCCTGCCCCTTCCCGGCTGCAGGGAGTCAGCCTCGGAGCCAGCAAGGGGAACAAGCCCCTGCAGCCGGGGCGGACAACAGCCTTCCCTGCCAGAGCTGCCCTGGGAGGGTCCAGTTCCCGGAACTCATGGGAGTGGGGAAGGAGCATGCTTTAATATCAAACATGATTTATAAAAATTAGCAATAATCACACTTGCAACTGTAACTGGACACTGATTAAATTAAACCGTTATAAATATCCGAAGGCCAGCTTTCACAACTGACCTCCCCTAAGTGGCACGTTACAAACTGTAAGAAATGAGAAAAGTTAAAGTCACCAACGTTCTGAAGACAGACTTAAATGTTAGGAGCTTGGCATGCAAGTTAATACAGTTTCCCAGGTGCAGAGCCTCAAACAGTGGCTTCTGCGAGCTCCGTGGCAGACGCTGCGTGGCACGTCTCCGGGCGCATCGTGTGTACCTTCTGCATTCTCTTGGGCTCTCTCTGAGCATTCTCTCGGGGCGGCACTTTTCCAAACAACTTCCATCCCAAGTCATTATGTTTCTCAAGTCTTGCATTTTGTTTTCTAGCAAGCAAATTCCTATAGGAAAGAAATAAGACGGTTAGGGAGTTTCCAGGTGCTCACAGAAACAGCAGGACAGCCCCGTCACTCTCTCACGAAAACACGCAGACTTCCTGCGAGAGAACAACGTGACAGACCACAGACTTTAACTTTTCAGACTTGATGTTCATACAGACACAGGAGTAGGCAGCAGGCAAAAGAACTTGAACCTCAAATAAGCTTTCTGTCAGTCACTGTTACCTGTACAGATCCTTTAGTTTAAAGAAACGTGTTGCATCGTAACAAAGCACACCAGAAAAAGAGAACTTCGAAGGCAGCCCACAGTGAACCGACCGCACCGCCCCTCCCCGGGCCTCCGCGAGCCGAGTCCAGCCAGGGGCCCTGCAGGAGCTGAGGCCGCGCGTACGGAACAGCCGCTTCAGTGTGCCGCCTCGGCTCCGCGCAGACCGCCTGTGAGGCGAGCCTGCATCGCCCGCTCACAGCGTCTCTGGGTGCCACGGAAAGACAGCCCCCACGGGACTGTCACCAAGTCTTCTCTCCCAGCAACATGTAAACTCGTGTCCCAAATCCCACAGACAGGTCCCCAAGGGTGGCACAGAGGAAGCTGGGCTCTGAAACGCACTGCACCGGTGTACTCGGTAAAGACCGGAGGTCTCCAGAGGCCACTGGCAGGACGCCTTGAGCAGCAGCCCAGGTGCGGAGAGGGAGGGTGCGCCGAGGGGCTCAGGGGCTGGCCCCACGGGAGCAGCTGCAGGTGTGGGGGCTCCCGATGGCGAGGTCGGGAGCAGCGCCACCACCACCACAGAGTGAGAACAAGGGGCTGTGACCCACGGACCACACAGAGGTGCATGAGCCGCTGGGGATGCAGACAAACGGGGAGGAACAAACGGGGAGGGAGCAGAGCAGCAGGAAGCCGCCCGGTGGGTGTTGAAAGACAGTGGAGACAGGAGCTGACCTGGGTGCGGGACCTCGTAGGTGAAAGTGGGATGAGCACCGGGAATTTCACAGTTTGAAACTACCTCCCGCAGATCGCTGGTTAATTCCTACGGCAAACCTAGCTGTCCCGCATCGGGGAGACTCCTCACCCGAGGGATCCGCACTGGCACCTCTGACGGTGGGAGAGACGGGGCACGCCACTCCTCAAGAAGCACCCCTGACTCTCACCCCCGGGGACACGCAGACATGCCCACACCGGGGGACAAGCTTCAGCACAGTGAGTCCAGACTCTCAAAACCTCAGCGTCACAAAAGGCTAAACCAGGCAGAAGGGCTGCTCCAGGTTAAAAGCCAACTAAGGAGACTCAACTAGGCAATGCAGTGGGTGAGCCTGGACCGCAGCCTGGACCATGGGGGGAAGCCCGCAGGGTACCAGGCAATCAACAAAACGGGAGCACAGAGTGCGGCCGGAAACAGCCCTGACCCGGAGCTGTGGCGTGGCGGGTCAGAGGAGGCCCTCGTTCTCAGGGGACATGGGTGGGTTCCAGGGCGAGGGGCACGGCACCTCCAATGGCCTCTTCAAATGCTGAGGCCATTTCTCTTCAGGGCAGTAAGGCACACCCCTAAGAGTTGACTCCGGGAGCCAGCCGCTGGCCCCCAGCCTTGGCCCTGCAGGGCGCCCACAGCCTCTGCTTGACGCCACGGCCCTCTCCTCTCCACCCAGCGATCGGCCCCCCCAGAGCAGAGAGATCACGGCAGCCCTGTCCTCAACTCCCTGCACCAGTGTGACAGTCCCTGCTCGTGCTCCATGGCACACGCCATTCCCTCTGCCCTCCCTCAGAACGTTCCCCAGGAGGGGACGTGTGTGCCCACGGGACAGCGGCTGCCACCACCATTGGGTCCTTTCCCCACCAGGGAACTGAGAGCCCAGGAGAGGGAGCATCTGTCCTCGGCCTCACGCCCCCAGCGGGGCCAGCACTCTGCACGCAGGCAGGCAGGCATTAGAGAGATCTGAGGGGAGAGGCCAGGTCCGAAAGAGAGGGGGGCTGAAGGAAGGCGGCCCCACAGGTGCTGGCCCTGCCAGGGGTCTGCCGACGGCAGTGCTGAAGAGGCCCTGGGGCGTGCACGCTGGGTGCTCAGCGGCTGCACTGCACCCAACTGCAAGGGGAAACACCGACCCGCACAGCGAGGGGGGCCCAGAACCTGGGCGGGGAGGGGGAGCAGGGCTTCGCCTCGGCACGTGAGTCAGGGCCTCAGGAGAGCTGTTCTCATCTCGACAGGCAAAGAGCCAGAGGAAACGCTGAGACACCAATGGGGCCGAGAAAGGGGCTCTTCCCAGAAACCTCACAAGTCCAGGGCCGAAAAGAGCCTCGCAGGGTGGTGGGACCGCAACCCCCCCCGCTGGGCAGGTCAGGCGGGCAGGCATGCCCCGGCCTCCACCCTGAGGGTGTCCCTGCCCTACACTGGCCCTGCCCGAGGTCCCAGGCCTCTAGGCCAGCACCCCGACGCCCCTCCTCCAGCTTCCCCGGAGTCCTGACCACCCCACTGCACCCCAGTTTCTCCCCCTCCAGGGAACCGCCCTCACGTTCTCCCCTTCACTCCGGACGTGCAGAAGCCGCCACGAAGCAGCCACCGCAGAGCGCCCGAGACTCCGCCCCCCCAGCAGTGCGGGCCACTGAGCTCAAGGGAGCCTTCATAAAACCTCTGCCGGCCGGCCGGCTCCTGCGCCAGTGCCAGGGGCAGCGCAATGCTGAGAGACGAGGGCACGTCGGCGCCTGCCTGCCGGCTCGCCGGTCCACTGCAGGTGCCAGGCCACAGGAAACAGTGTCCTCAGGGCCAGGAGCACAACCGGTCAGTGACGCTTTCACTGGGACGGAACGGACCGTGAGACGCCTGGTGCCCACCGAAGCCTGCCTTTCCTCAGCCCCCACGCTCCTCACTGCCCCAGGGCAGGGAGCGCAGACCAGACTGACGCAGGGAAAGAGGCACAGGGGCTGAGCGGGGGTGGGAAGCACTGAACCCGGAGATGAGAAGAGCCCTTGCCCCGACCCAGGCTCAGACCGGTGTGTCCGGCCTGGGGGCCACCTCCTCCTGCGGCTCCTGCGCGCCTGGAGTGTGGGTGTTGTCATGCTGAGATGCATCAGTTCTGACACCACGTTTCTGACATGTCACAAAAAGACTGAACAAAGCCCAAGGGTTCACGACACATCCGTGCGCAGCACTGAGGGTCGGAGGGCACTTTCCGGAAACACTGAGCTGTGGTTACAGGAAAGGGCAGGAACGTGGCCATGTCACGTGCGGCCAGGGCCACCGCCTCGCACTGGCGGGGACGCGCAGACTGTCTCTGGACGGAGAGGGAAGCTGGGGACAGTCACTGCTCTGGGACGGGTCCTCGAGGAGAAGGGCACGTGGCAGGAAGGGAACCTGACACCATGCAGGCGACACTTCTCCGTCTTGGACGCACGAATGTGCCGCCCACTGGGAAAGGCGGACGCGTGTGAAAACCAGGGCTGAGGAATCTGTCAACCAAAGTGAAACGCTTTTGTACCACTCCCTCGCCATCCAACCCCAAAGCCGTGCCGGTCTTTCTAGCGAGCCTCGGAGCGCCAGGCGGCGAGTGCAGGGAGCCCCCACTGTGCTGGGCGGAGAGCAGAGAGGGCGCCCGTGACACCCCCTGCGCAGGACAGGGCGGGACAGGGGTCCTCTGGAGAGACCAGCGGTGGCACGTTTATGCGGCGGTGTGAGTGCTGGGCTAGCCAAAGCATCTGCTTAGTTTTCCTGTGAAGTAAGAAACACGTCCTTCACTCTCACCAGCGACTCTGCTGACTCGGATGACCCGAGTGTGTCCGCCGTCTCCTGTGCGGCAGACCGGGGGCCGCTCTCCACGTCTCCATTCGACCGCCGTCAGCTTCGCCTGGTCTGCCTGGCCGCACAGCCGCGTCCGGAGGGAAGTCTCCGGCACGGACTCGCCCACCACTGCTGGTCCGCCACGGCGCCCTCTCTGCACACTGCGTGAACGTTTCCTTGTGTTTCGGTTGCGTTGTTTTTCTTGAAGTGACAAAGCTGTTTATAATACACCAAAAATGCGGCGCATTTTCTTGCATCTTCAACACTAAAACGCTACACAAAAATTCACCGATTCTGTAAGTTTTCAGAACCACACGCCAACGGGACAGCTGCCATAATGCACTCTAACGGGATGGCTGTCACGGGGCTGATGGCAGCTGGGTGCCACGAGAGCCGCTGTGAGAAGACCAGACGGACGTGTGGCCGGCCCGGTGCGCCCACCATACCGTGGTGCCTCTGCCGGGTCCCAAGCGCACAGCTGAGCAGGGGCTGTGTGGGGGGCCGCCCCGCGACGGTGTCCCCTCGTGAGGGCGTCGCATGTGAGGGCATCGCATGTGAGGGCATCGCATGTGAGGACACCACCCATGAAGGCATGACCCGCAGAGGTCTCCGGTCCCTCCGCCCTCTCACAGCAGCTCTGCGGAGCGGACGCCTGCCCGTCACCAGGGAATCCGTGGCAGGGTGTGAGAGGCAGTGTCCCGAGGACAATGGCTCAGAGGTTAGGCAAGTCCCAAGGTCACCCGTGAGGGACCGAGCCCCGGGCCCTGGCAGGGCTGCCTGGTCTGGCGCTGGCAGCACACGGCGTCTGCTCCCCTGGACACGGCCCACTGGTCTCGGCAGCCCCCAACACACACAGGGGAAGAACACGGCGCTGGCAGCCTCCGGGCACGCAGAGCCGGCGCTGCCGTCACCAGGGAAGGGCACGTGGGCTCGCCCCACGCCCAACCTCTCCTGCCCGAGAGCGAGGCCGTGAGGAGGAAGCGACCAGGAGCCCGGGAGTGCCATCTGAGGGCAGAGCTGCGGAAGCCGCAGGCCGCCCCCCGCCTGGTGCGAGCCCCTCCTAGAACCGGCCCGCCCCACACAGGGCTCGCCAGGGCTCGTCACTTTTCGTCCTCTGCCCCGAGAAAAGCCTGTGGCTCAGGCGCTGCTGTCACCTGTCCGTGGGGGCAAGTCCTGGTTTGTGGAGTTTTTACCTCCTGGGGTAACCCTCTGTGAGGACACGGAACCTTCGTCGTGTCCAACTGTGAACTCAGACTGGGCACAAGTGAGGGTCCTGGAGGTCAAGTGCCATCGACACCATGAGCCCAACTGCCCAACCCCGTCTGTCTGGCCGCTGACCCAGGACCCAGCGCTCACAGCACAGGCTGCGGCCAGGCTGTTCTTTCAGCCCCGCCCCCACGGACTTAACCTGCGGGCGCTCCCAAGGTCGACAGGTGACTCGGGAGCAATTTCCAGTGCTCCGACAAGAACGGGTCAGGAGGTGCTGGGCCAGGCCTGTGCGCAGCACCCTGGACACTGCCCACTGGTCGTTCTCCCTCCCGCCGGAAGGGGGCTTCCAGGAGGGGAGCACAGCAGGTCCCCAGCAACGGCCCATTCCGTCATCACGCCGCTGAGACGCCGAAGGTCTTCGCCCGGCAGACGGCGGGAGGCCTCTGGTGAGACTGCTCGGTCAGGCGTCGTTCCACTGGAAGACGCAGACCTGCGGACAGGTCACGTGAGGACGTCCTCTACCGTCTCTCTGACTCGCCGGGCGCCTCGGGTCTAGAACAGCGCCTGGCATGCGGGGAAACATGCCAATGCACTCGATGCGCGCTTTTTGGGGATCCTCACAAGTACTACACGAGAATTACTCCTGCCGACGTAAAACAGCGGAGGTTAGGATTCGGACGGGGCAGCAGCTGCCCAGACACCTACAGCTTGCCGACGCAGAGCCGAGTCAGCCTGGGGTCTCCAAGGCAACCCGGAGTCAGTGCTGCCCTGAAGAGAAAGACACTGGAGCAAGCGCAAGGAAGCAGTCCTCCTGACCCGCCCTGCTGAGCAGGTTCCTCCAGCCGCCGCCCCTCGGCGGGAGAGCTCACCACCCCTCGGTCTTGAGCAACACCCCTCCGAAGGCCCCTCCTGCAGCCCACCGTGCACCCGAGCCACTGCACAGGGAGCTCCCTGGGTCCCCGCTCTCCCTCGCCCTCCCCTTGCTGGCAGGAGCTGGGCGACGCCATCAGGAGTGAATGGGGACACACCGCGCCTCGTCCCACGGGGACGGGTCCTCTCCCATTCCCCGAGCTGCAGCCACCGTCCGCAGACCACCTGTCCGGCCCCTCAGGCCCCTCACCCCACACGCGTCACGAACACTGCATGTGCGCAGCAGCCTGGCAAGGGAGGTGCCGGAGCCACCACGGTACAGACGGGGCCAGGCTCGGGGAGGGTGGGGACTGACTCCAGCAGGGACACGCACGTCCCGATGCTCTCTGGGGCGGAGAAACAAAAATCTCAAGTGGTGCTTCTAAGTCCCTTCACGGTTTGTGTTTTCCCCCAGTCTCCACCCCTAAACCCCAACAGGCTTCACGGCCACGTAAGCCCACACTGGCCCTCTGATTCTGCCCTGGACACACGAGAGGTCAGCTGCGTCCCTGCCCCGGAAGCACGGGAAACAGGACAGCACTCTGCAACGCAAGCCTCCTGCTCGAGAGAGCCCACCCCCCCAGTGGGAAACGCTGTGGGCTGCCGACGAGCCCCAAACCCCCAGCCCCACACACAATTCGAGTCGAGAGCTGCAAATACGTGGAGTCACTGCTCCTGTAGAAAGCGGGCCCCAAGTGGCACGTGAGGCTAACAAGGTGACCCCACAAACAGCTAACAGTCACCGGCGGGGGAGCGAGTGCAGAGAGCGCCGGCGGCCTGTGTACACACCCCAGAGCTCCCGGAGCACGGGAGCCTGGCTGGGACGCGGGGCCACACCCGTCCCACCAGGAAGCACTGCGGGAAGCACCTCCACCCAGGGCCGGGGCGGGGGCCTAAGACCTCCACACACACCAGAACACCTGGCCCCAGTCATGTCCCCAGTTATGACAGCAAGGAAAGGCCAGGCGGCGACCACAGACCTGTCCATGAGCAGGAGCGTGGAGGAGACAGACATCGCGGCTACCGAGGCCCCGCAGCTCTGCCAGGCCGGCCGCAGAAGCGCTTACTCTCCCCTCGCCACGTTGCTGGCAAGCGGGAGCCACGGTCCCCAGGAAGCACCATGGACGCCCTTCAGAGCCAAGCTCCGGAGTCACCGGGGTTTAAGGTGCGCAGGGCGGGCCAGCGGGGAAGGCGGGGCTGGGCAGGCAGGGCTGTGCCTCCACCCTAGTCCCAGGGAGGGCGGAGGGCGGCAGTCCGGGAAGTAACCCGGAGCAACCGGCGGGATGGGGGGGTTCACACAGCTCCACCCACATCTCCTCGCCCAGCAGAGACGCAGAGCCACACACAACGCAGGCTAGGCCACGGAGCCACAATACCCACGGCACTTCTGTCTGGGAAGATGGACGGGGCCACATCTGCAACAACAGGGCATCTCCTGTGTGGCAGGCAGCACCCTTTGTGAAGAAGAGGGCAGTCACCAGGCCAGTCGAGAACAGGGCCACGGACACCCCCGTCCGACCCGGCTTCAGAGCCACCCCCAGACACACCCCTGCTCCGACCGAAAACACCGTGGAGAACTAACTCCTGAAGGACGAGATCCAGACACCAACCTCAAGGTCAGCAAGCCTCACCCACTGCACACCCACAGGAGTTACTACAGGTTGGCTCCCCGCCCGCCTGGCAGCACCCCGCCCGCCTTGGCCAACGAGGAGCCCACAGCGAAACCAGTTCCACCCCAGCCAGGGCCCTCCGACCACCAGCTCCATCATCGCCGCTGCGTCTGCAA
Organism: Tonatia bakeri; assembly: GCA_004024845.1. Lineage (NCBI taxonomy): Eukaryota > Metazoa > Chordata > Mammalia > Chiroptera > Phyllostomidae > Tonatia > Tonatia bakeri. The sequence continues at coordinate 11,280 of PVIA01015861.1, read as the reverse complement.
CCACACAGAGGTCTGACCAGAGACGACCATCTCTGGTAAGAGGAGGGGGCAAGGGGCCAAGACGGAAATTTTAATTTTACTTTACAAATTTGTGTCACTAAAACAAAAATCAAACAGAAAATCAAAAATGCATGTACTCTTCCTTTGGCAATTACAAAAAGTAAGACAAGCAAACGGGGGTGGGAGGCCGCACGGCACAGGAGCACCTCGTCAGTGCCAGGCCCTGGGACCGATGAGCACCCCCCCCCAGATCTCCACCCCAGAGCAGCTGACACGGGCGGGGGCGGGGCGAGCAGTGAACACGCTGACACCACAGGCCCCAGAGCGCAGCGTCCGGACTAGAGGCGGCAGCGCCTGGGTGGGAGTGGGCTGGAAACACCAGTTCCTGAGCCGCACCCCCGCACCTGAATGAGACCCTGGACTGGGGGGGGCAGCAGCCCTGATTTCGGGAGCCCCCAGACAGCTGCTGCTGGCTCCACTTGGACAAGCGCTCCTCTGACCACTTCCAACTCCTGGTCAGCTCCTCGCTCCCCGAGGGGTCAGATCCACGCGGCCTGCCCTTCACAGTGCCGCGCCCTCCACCCACCTCAGGGCACCCGTGTCCTCCCCGCACTGCAGCACCTATGGCCGCGTGTCCCCAGAGCCCTCCACATTCTCCCTCACCCCGCAGTCTTCACGGCAGTCACACCCGAGCAAAGCAACCTCCAGAAACCATGACCGCCAGACACCCACGAAGGAAGCGTAGGCTCAGACGGCCTCACTGGTGAGTTCTTCCAGACGTTTAAGGAAGAAACGCACGAACTCTTCCAGAGAACAGACTGTCACACCTCCCTCCTCACCCCGGGGGCATGTGGCAGGCCATGCGGGGGGTGAGCACACCAGGGGCATCGCCCGGCAAGAACACACTCGCCACCCAGGCCTGCCCGGCTCCCTGTCGAGTCACTGGGCAGACTCTGAGTGTGCACGCGCCCCCCCCCCACGCTTCTGACCTCCCTGTGAAGGCTCTGCCTCTAATTCGTGTGCAACAACGCTGACCTCCTGTGTTTCAGCACACGGCAGTTCCGTGCAGCCCCAGGGAAAGGTCTCACTGAGAAGACACGGGGCGGACACTCCGGAGCCTGGGTCACAGGCCCGCATCACCTTGACACCCAGCCTGGCACAGACGGGACAGCCACAAACCACACAGCAGCAGGGCCAGCCCAGCAGCGGAGTCTGAGGGCGCTGCAGCAGAACAAACCGGGGCGCCCTGAGGATGCAGAGGTAGCGAGCGCGCTCGCCCCCAGGAGAGTTCAACGTCGTGCACCACAGAGACAGACGAGAAAACACAACCGGGAGACACAGAAAAAGGGCGTCTGATAAAAGGCAGCACAGCTGTGATCCTCTTCAAGTCACGAAACCAGCAACAGAAGGGACTTCCTTAGCCTGATCAAAGGTGCTCGTACGAGGTCAGGTATCTGACGCAAGAGGAACCGGCTGGCACGCGTGGACGGCACAGGCAGGAGCTCCCCAGGACCGGGCCCGGACACGGTCCCCGGTCAGCCCTGCAGGGGGCGCTCCTCATCGTCCAGCAGGAAAGGCAGGGCAGCCAAGTGTGGGGCGAGGACTACAAACCAACCACATCCACAGACAGGTGACGTCCCACCCAGGAAACCCAGAACCCACGGAGGAGCCACGAGAAGGGCTGAGTTTAACACGGCCCCAGGACCAGAAGTTGACACACGGAGAGCACTGACTGCCATCTACGGTGGGCATTTACTGCAGATGCAGGCATTCAGAATGCCACTGTGAAAGCGTCCAAAAGTTATACATCACGCCCACCCAGGGCGCTTTACATGCGTCTCAGGCAGGGAGCCAGGACCTGTGTTTTAATGATTCCCACGTCCCCACCCACTATACCGGGGTGTGTCCTCCTTGTCCCCTGCACCCCAAGGCCTGGCAGGAAGCCCGCGGGACAGGCCTGCACCGACCGGTCACTCATTAACTAAGCCTGGAACGCACTCGGGTGTGCGCCTGCACCAACAGGCAGGGCCCGGACGAGCCCTGGTCCCAGAGCATGGCCCCCAGGGGTCTCCCCCAAACACCCGCCAGCACTGGAGCAGATACGGAGCAAGGCAGTAAATAGCGGTTCCTCCTCTGACGCCAGCCCAGAAGGCCGGGTGTGGGTTTGGTTTTCTACGGAAAAAACGCAAGTTGATTCTTAGTCTCCAGTGAGCGCCGAGAAGGCAGAGGAAGAAGAGCCACTGGCCAGCGGTCCGGGAGCATCACAACCCGGAGGGGGCGGGGCCCACGCCCCCCCACCTCCGACAGGGGCAGTGGCCCTGTGTCGGTTTCAGGAAGCTGACGGAGTGAGACCTGACTAAGGGGCAGAGGCTGTCTGTGGGGTTCAGCGTCGGGCGGGTCTGGGCTCGAACCCCCGCTGCAGAACAAGCTGCCTGAACCGGGTAAGAAGCAGGCCTCTCTCAGGGAGGCTGCGTGGGCTAGGGCTCACGCCCGTCCCATCCAGCCCTCACACACTCACAGATCGCTTCTCTCATCTCACACACGCAGCATGCCGAGCTCCGCCTCTGTCCCGGCAGGCCCTGCGCGGAGCACGGGGACACAGACGCTGAGGACCAGAGCCGGGTCCCCACCTCAGGGCGTCTGTGTGTGTCTCCTCGTCCCAGCACAGGGGGAATGCGAGAGACGGCCGTGCCCAAGGTCACTCCGAAAACCGAAGGGCCTGGATGTAGACCTAAGTCCACACTCTCCACTGCCGGTTCTGAATCCTGGCTGCAAGCCTGAGTCACCCGGAGACATTTTCTAAACCCTAACACCCTGGTCTCACGGCAGAAACATGAAAACTGATCTCCAAGGCTGGGGCCTAGACGTCAGTTCATGTTTTAGGTGTCTGGACAACTCTTCTGTGCAGCTAGGGCTGAGAGCTTTGTCCCTAACCAATAAATGTGTCCCTTGCCGTGTTCTCTTATATCTTTAACTGAAGCCCTAATCCATGTGAACTAAAGATGAACTCAGTCCTAGCAGTTTCCAGGAACAGTGAATCACAACCTTTTAGCGTTAGACAACTGACAATTCTACTCACTAAAGCAAAAGAAAACTGGGTCCTGGCTGGTGTGGCTCAGTGGATTGAGCACTGGCCTGCAAACCACAGAATTGCCGGTTCGATTCCCAGTAGGTGCACAGGCCTGGGTTGTGGGTCAGGCCCCCAGTAGGGGGCGCATGGGAGGCAACCACACACTGATGTTTCACTCCTTTCTCCCTCCATTCCTCTCTCTCTAAAAATAAATAAATAAAATCTTAAAAAAAAAAAAGTGGGACCAACAAAACAAAAGGTGGTGAGGACTTCCGTCCAGGCAGAACAACAAAATATTCAACTGATCGACTCCAGGCATTTAATTCCCATGAAGAAGTTGGGGAGGGAAGGGGGACTGAGAAAAATGACCCTGAGAAATGGCCAATGCTCCCAGCTCTTCCCAAACCCATCCCCTCACTGCCCTAGCACTGGTTTCCCAGCCTCCCTGGCCAGCAGGCGTGGCCACAGGACTGCGCTCCAGCCAGGGACCCGAGGTGCAGGGATGTGTGCCACCGCTGTGTCCAGGCCCCCACGCCGCCACCCGGGTGCCTGGGGTGCTTTCCCCTTCTTGGCTTGACACAGAAGGCCCAGTGCCTCAGGCTGGAACCGCCGGAGCCAGGAGACAAGGAGAGAACTTGGGAAATAACTTCCACTGCGTCTGAGCCGTTAATCTAGTTCAAGTCTGTTACAGCTGCGAGCCCTCACCTAAGTAAATATACACTTGGGGTTTTCTCCAGAACTACGACCACCACTCAATGTCTTCCGCTTCAAAACTAACTGATCTCAAAGGAATTTTCAAGGGAACAAACCTGCTCATTTCAGGGCGAACACCTACAGGTGTGGTCAGGTACTTATTGGGCAAGGGCTGATCCAGGAAGTGTTCTTCCTCGTCTGACCGGCCCCTCACCCTCTTCTTCCTCCTCCTCCCGGGCTCCCTCCTGTCTCTGAAGGACTCTGGAGGCCTGAGCCCGCAGCCTCCCCGCCTCCCTCTCCCCCCGTGTCTCCCCTCCCGGTACAAACATGTATAATAACACCCAAATCTGGAACCTAACGGCCAGCAGGACTTAAATCCTGATCCTCCAACTCCTGCAAACACATTGTTCCCTGTAACGCTGCGTCCACAGAGCCTGGATCTGAGCAGCTTCTGGCTGGAAGCAGAGGGGAATCAACAGGAAAACCGGACTGCCGTGTGCCGAACGACGATTAGGCAAGTGTGGGTGACTCATCACTCCTCCTCGTACAGAACCTTACAGAAATCCTGAAATAAACCACAAGTGTCCACAACAAAGAATCAGCAAAACTGGAATCGAAACAACTCTGGAGTGCAAGCCCAGCTCACTTCACAGAAACAGGAACCAGCTGATGTAGCAAGCTAGTCAGACGCATGACGTGTGCGCACGCGGAAACACGGGAGGCCGGAAGAGTCTGGTGCTGGCCACGGCTCAGCGTCGGTGTCCCACAGACCACACAGGCAGACATTTTAGAGCAGGCCCCGTGCAACCTGGGAAACAGGGTACAGTCGTTCGTCATTCTGTGAGCGTTTTCAGCAGAACAGACCTCCTCCGCACCTGGACAGAGGGAAGGTAATGTACCTGGAGCGCAGCCAGCGGGCCCAGAGCTGCTTTGCAGCAACAGCTCTGCCTGCAAGTTTCTCAAGGCCCCGCTGACCCCTGTGCACCCACAAAGTGCCTGCATGCCGCCCTGGACCCCCTGCCAGGCTGCCACCACCACACAATGGGCAGAGCCACACAGGCCGGCGGGTGGCTGAGCGTGGAAACCGAGGCATTCCCATGGAGTCAGGGCACGCCTTCCCAACACAGCCAGCCCAGGGAGCCCGGGGGCCAAAGGAACCCTCAGAGAACACACACAGTCCCCTTCCCCTGGCGCCCAAATGCCCTTCCCTGCAGTTGGGACGCCTCCCAGGACCCAGGCACAGACGCCGCCGCAGAAGAGTGAAGCCTGCCCGGAGCACAGCCTGGCTGGAGAGCGGGACATCCGCCCCGACACACAGGTCCCTCTCGGCTCAGTTCTGCCACTCCTGCACGTCACCGAATCCACAGTGACAGTCCCCACGTCCCCACCCGGGGGCATCCAGAACCTCACTGTCAGCACCCAACACCAAGGGGGGCTGAACCTCAAAGGTGTCTTTCCTCAGACCAGAGAACTCCCCTGAGCCACCCCAGGGAAGGAAACGTTCGTCAGGCCCAGCGGGGGCACAGAACTCCTGCGGCCTGCAGTCCAGCACCTGGGGGAGAGCTGGCCAGGCCTCGGGGAGGCCAGCGGGGGCAGCTCCGATAGAGTCAGAAGCAACACGCTCGCCCCGCAGGGCTGACTCACCCTTCCCGTCTCTGCCTCGCCTAGCCGGCCACTCACCTCTGCGCCAGTCAGCACCCGCCGGCGTTCGCTCGGCCTCCCACTCCCCCTTCAGGCCCTGGCAGGGGCGAGCCCGGGCAAACTCTGGGGGGACACAGCCCCGACCGCTGTGCCTGGTCCAGGCACTCTACGTGCAGCGCCCATCACTGCCAGGGCCTGAAGGGGGAGTGGGAGACGAAGAAGCCAAGGTTCGGGAGAAGAAAGCAGCTTCTTGCCCAGTGGCCCAGATGGGAGGGCAGACCAGAGACTCACACCTTGGTGTTACAAGTGCCCTCTCTGAACGCCCACCAAGTCTGCCCCCGGAGAACACACTGCTGAGAGATGCAGGCTCCCCACCGCCATGGCACCAAACACCCCCGGACCCCGAGACAGGTGCTCAAAGGCATCAGCAATGTCAGACAGGACCTCACGAGGGACCGTCCACCATGCAGACAGCCCCTGCCCCGGCCGCAGAGGAGAGAGCGGGTCAGACCTGCCCACCATGCCTGCCTCGGTAGAGGCCACCTGGGGACAGCCGCTTCTGCAGGCTGGCCTGATCTTTACACCCCTCACACTGACTCACCTGCTTCTCAGCCATCGTGTGCTGCTGTAACACACCAGCGAGACCCAAGGTGAAAACAGAAACACTGTCCCCAAGACCAAGTGGACCAGTGTGAGCAACAGGACTTGCCACACGATGGAAAGGTTCAAATCTGAGGTGTGCAGCAAGCGGGTCGCCGAGGGCCGGGACGTGGCTGCTGGACTGAGGAGCCCAACTTGCCCTGTGAGTGCACGTGCAGAGCTGCATGTGGCCCGTGGCCACGACTCCGGGCCACGCAGGTCTAGACTCCAGACTCCAGACTCCAGCAGAAGAACCAACTGCAGCCTAGTCTGAGCCCCGGACAGCCAGACAGGGTGGCTGCCGAGCATGTGTGGACTGCTGTGGGGCCAGGGGCATGGGTGCAGGTCAGTGGGGGCCATCAGACAGACACGGGACTTTTCCCACTCGGAGCCCACGCTGACCCCAAGTGGGCTCCAGCCCTGACCGACGTGCTGGGCAGGGCTGCTACGGGCAGGCACCCAAAGACAGACCCGGGACCCCTGGGAGACAGGGCTCACCAGGAGGGCCACCAAGTTCACAGCCCCTGGGCAGCTACAATGCCATGCCCTAGACCACCCCACCTTCCACATGCCCTTGCTGTGTGAACACACGACCAGTGGGGCACACAGGGAGCCCGGGGGGTGGGTACTCAAGACGGGGCTGGGGAGGGCCCTCAGGCAGTGGCTAAACCTCTGCAGAAACGGCTCCAGAACCAGGTGGCCCTGAGGGTGTGTCCCTACTGTCTGTGGGCCAGGGCCCAGGCTGGGAGGCCTTCCCGCGGTGCCTGGCAGGGGTGCCACAGGGAGAGCAGTGGCCAGCAGCCAGCTGGAGCAAGGGCAGGTCTGCTGGGAGAGGCGAGGACTAAAGAGGAGGTGGCACCGTGTGTCCAGCGTGACAGCAGCCCACGGGCCTCGGGCCTCCTCCTGGCGCCCCCTGCCCTTCTCCCTGCTCTGGCCTGGGCCTCTGCAGGAGACGAGGCTCCGCCCCGGAGCAGCAGGCTCCGCGCGGCCCCTCAGCTGCGGGCCCAGCGATGAGGAGCCCAGGGGCACGGGGCCCCACCGCCCGCTCCCCCCGCTCCAGGCTGCTCCCCCAGCTCTCGCTCACGCCAGCCTTCCCTGGGGGCGGGGTGCTGGTCACAGGGGGAGTCTTCTGACACCCGGGGCTGGCCCACCAAAGCAGTGCCGTGGCAACAATGCTCCAGAGGGCCAAGAGCGGGACGGCGGCACTTCGCGCCTCTCTTCAGGGGCACGGACGCAGCTCCAACACGATGCGTCCGCCCAGGGCAGAGCTTCGCTGTCCAGCGGCCGGGGGGGGGGGCGGGGGGCGGGGGCTGAGCCCCTGGAGCCGCGGGACCACAGGCCCGTTCACCCACACGGCGAACACGCCGCACCAGCCGCAGTCTCCGTCCCCCGGCCCCGCCCCTCAGGCCCCTCCGCCCACCGCGGCCTCCCCCGGCCGGCCCCGCCCCCGCCGGCCCCGCCCCCCGCTAGCCCCGCCCCTCGTCCCGCGCCGAGGCGGGGTCCCACACACCCTCGCCTCGCCGGCCGCCCTCGCCCAGTCACTGCACGCTCGCAGCAGCACCGCGGCCTGCCCCCCAGGGCCGCGCGGGCGGGGGGGGGCGCGTGTGGAAAAGGGCAGGAGCACACTGGCGGGGCTGCGGCCACCCCGACTCCATGGCCTCACGGCCTGTCCCTCACGCCCCCCTCACCTGGGCGACTGTCACACTTCCTCCTCAGTCCTCTCACCCCATCCCTCCACTCCCGTCCCCACTGTCCGCTAAGGACCGCGCTCCCTGCCTCCCCCAGAAAACCGAGCACCGGAAACAGAAGTCCCGCCAGCACTGGCAGGCGCGGCAGGCCCGGGGCCCAGGGCCGCCCGCGCGCTCACTGCCGGCGGGTGACCCGGGGAGGGGACTCCGGAAGGCGCCGTGCTGGTTTCTCACCAAAGGGCGCACACGGCCCTGGCGCGGTGGCTCTGCCGGTTAGGGTTAGAGCGGCACCCCGATGGCCAAGGTTGTGGGTTCGATCCCCGGTCAAGGCATGTACAAGAATCAACCAGTGGACGCGGGAATAACTGGAACAAGAAATCTCTCAATCCACCCACCTCCAATTAAAAAAAAACAACCTAAACCAAACTGACCGTACTCTCGCCACTCCACCCAGCAACAGGCTCCTCGGTGCCCCCGCAGGAGCCGGGAACCCACGCCCACACGGACACCCGCACGCGGAGGCGCACCGCAGCCTCCCCCGACCGCCCACCCCGGGGAGCCAGGCGCCCTTCAACGGGCGGGCGAGCCCGCAGACCTCGGCCACCCGGACGGCAGAGAGCCGTCCGGCCGGGAGAGGACCTGGAAGAAACGTGGACGCGCACCGAGTGACAGAGGCATCGGCCACGGCTGCCCGCGGCCGGCCCCACCACCGACGCCCCCAGGAGACAAACCAGGAGACGTGGAAGTTAGGTGTCGGGGCTGGGGGCGGGGCAGCGGGCGGGGCGCGTCAGGGCGGCGAACCGCTCCGCGTGCGTCCGTGATGGCGCGGCCGTGTCACGGCGACATCTGGGCAAACCCCCAGGGTGCCCAGCACCGGGAGGGGCACTGGTGTGTCGGTGCAGGTTCCCTGGTGACCGCGAAGGCGCCACTCTGGAGGGGAATGCTGGCGGTGGGGGGGGCTCTGCGCTCGTGGGGGCAGAGGGGACACAGAAAATCTGGGGCTTCCTGCTTAATTCTGCTGTGAATGTACAGCTGCTCTAAAATAATCGAGTTCATTAAAAAAAAGCAAAGTATGTTGAGCCGCAGCCAGTGTGGCTCCGTCGCTCAGCCACTGTCCTGCAAACGAGGAAGTTGCAAGTTCGATCCCCGGGCAGGGCACAGGCTGGGTTGCGGGTTCAGCCCTGAGTCGAGGTTCACACGAGAGGCAACGGATCAATGCTGCTCTCCCTCCCCTCCCCTCCTCCCTCCCTCCCTCGGAAACCAACGAGCCTGTTCTCGGGTGAGGATAAAAAAGTGTGTAGAGATAAAACATGTCTCACACAAACAGGGAAGCAGCATTAACGGCGAACAGCCTAGGTGCACTGGAAACAGACTCCCCACCCTCCCATGGCCGCCCTCGCCCCTGCCCCGCCGCCTGCTGCCCCAGGCGAGGCCACGGGGAAGCCAGGCCTTGCCCCACCCGATGCAACTCACGGCGTGGGCGGGGGGCGCTCCGGAGCGCACTCCCCTCGCGGACACGGAGTTTCTGCTCTCCTTCGGCTCTGTCCCGAGAGCGCGCGCGCGCGCACACACACACACACACACACACACACACACACCCCAGCCTCGGAGGAGGGCGAGCCCCCGCTGCTCCTCTCCTTCCGCAGCCGCCACACCGGCTCTCCGCCCCCGCCCCCCGCCGGCCCCGGGCTGTCTTCGCGCCCTCCCACCGGCTCCTGCCCCCTCCTGCTCCCTCACCTTCCCTTCCACCCGCGTCGCCCAGCGACCTGCTGTCTCCAAACAGCCACTTCTCAGTCCCGTCTTCCTCCGTCTTCCTTGACCCTCAGCACCTCTGCCCAGGTGACTGCCCGCCCCCTCTCGGTCTCCCCGGGGTCCCTCAGGCCTCTCCGCACTGCGGCCGCGCACCCCTGGGCGCCCTCCTCGGACCACCACTTCCGTGGTGGCCGCACCTGCTTCCAGACCACCCACGACGCCAGCCACACTCAGCTGCTATGCCCTGCCCAGACCCCACTCCCCGAGGCCAAACCCTGCCCACTCCGCCGCCTTCCTGAAGTGACTCAGCTGTCTCAAACTCAACTCCTCGTCTTCCGTCTGCACTGGAGACGGCTCTCCTCTTCCGCAGGTTCGGGCCCAAATCCCAGACTCTTCTTTGACGCCTTTCTCTTCTCCACACCCCAGCACTCCTCACATCACAGCTGTTTTCCCCATCCCGCACAACCACAGGCCCGGGTCACTTTAGGGGAGATCATTCCCAGGGGGCCTGAGCGCTGCAGTGAGCCCTTCACACAACTGGGCTCTTCCTGCAAAAGAGATTTCGAGCGCGAGAGGAGTTTACACCAGGGCCATTCTCCGTTGCCAGCTCCAAAGATGCAGGGACGCGTGGCAAGGACCGAGAGGGGCCTCCAGGAACCGAGAGCAGCCCCGCTCACGGGTGGGGTCTGAGCACTGCGTGGGCCGACAACCGAATGGGCCCGGAGGCAGCCACTTCCCCAGTCCAGCCTCCAAGTCTCCAAGAACACCAGCAAGCAGCTTTTGTAGGAAAGTGATAGCTCAACGTTACACCTCAGTTCACTGATGCTAATTCTTAAATGGTCAAAGCAGCAGAAAACTAGTCAGCCAAGCAAAAAAATAACAACAGGACAAATATCAGTAGGTCCACCACGTGCTCAGAAACTCCCACTCACAGCACCTCCCCCCGGGAACCCCAACACTCTGACGCAGGAACTGACTTCTGTTTTCTAGACGAGAAACTGAGGCTCAGAGACCCAAGCCCTGCACCACTTCTGCACCCCTGCAAGCTCCTCGGCCCCCCACTTACTGCCTCACCTCGACAGCACACGCTGTGCGCACCTGCACCCACCAGCACTCAGCGCAGGACGTGGAAACCACCCCAGGAATGTTAAGCGGGATGGGACTTAACCTGAGGAGGTGGACGGTTTCAGAATGGCCGCAGGGCTCTGCACGGCCCCCAGGACAGGCCCCCGAACTGGCGCACCAGGGAACTGCCCCGTCGGAGCCGCCCCGGGATGAGGGAGCTCACACGTGCAGCAGGTCAGGGAGCCGCCACGCAGTCACCAAGGGGCCTGCTCCCTCAGGCCACAGGGCCCTCACCGTCTCCACGCCTTCCTCCCTCCACGCCCTTACTCCCGGACAAGCCCCCCACTGTTGGGCACCGCCCTGCCTGGCTGCAGGAGCTGTAACGCCCCATGGCTAAGGCTCAGTGAGCAACCTTCAGACCATAAGTCACTTAGGAGACAAAGCTTATCTCCCTGGCAGTAGCGCTGCCTCTGCCCCTTTTACTTCATCCCGCCTGGCCCCCAGTGCTTGGTCAGTTAGCCAATGACGGGTAAGGTTCCCCAAGGGGGGAACAACCTAAGACAGGCACGATCACAGGAGGCCCCAGGGAAGGACTTGGGGGCTATAGCAAAAGGGAGTGACGGACCCTCACCCCTCGGCTTCGACACAGCCTGAGTCCTCATTCTGTCTGCAAGAAGTCTCCTAATCTAGGATTAAAGTTAAAGGACACATGGATAAAAGCTAGGGGGAGGG
>PVIA01015860.1:0-21081 GCA_004024845.1 Tonatia bakeri | reverse complement strand
AGAAAAAAGCTTAGAGAATAGGATATAAAAAACATATTTTTGTATAGATGCATAATCTGTGTGTTTTTTAAAGATTTTACTTATTTTTAGAGAGAGGGGAAGGGAGGGAGAAAGAGAGGGAGAGAAACATCAGTGTGTGGTTGCCTCTCATGCGCCCCCTACTGGGGACCTGGCCTGCAACTCAAGCATGTGCCCTGATTGGGCATCGAACTAGTGACCCTTTGGTTCACAGGCCCACATTCAATCCACAGAGCTACACCAGCCAGGGTTCAAATTGTTTGTGTTTTAAGCTAAGTCTTATTACAAAAGAATTAAAATATTAAAAGTCCATAAAGTAAAAATGTATGCTAAGGTGGGGTTAATTCATTACTATGGAAAGAAACATATTTTTTAATGAACTTGGTGTAGCCCCGAGTCTATACAGTCTACAGTAGTGTGCAGGGTGTCCTAGTCCTCACGCCCACACACACACTCACTCATGCACTCGCAGGAGCAACTTCCGGTCTTGCAGGTCCCTCCGTGGTGAGTGCCCTACACAGGTGCACCACTATTTATCTCTTGCACTGTATTTTTACTGTACCCTTCCAAGGTTTGGATATACTTAGATTCACAAGCACGCGCTGTGTTACAACTGCCTGCAGTACCCAGTAGAATAACCCGCTGTACCACCACGGTGTACATAACTGTGCTCTGTGAGGTTCGCACTGCGATGAAATCGCCCGGTGACATGTTTCTCAGAACGTAAGTGACACGTGACTGTAGACTGGGTGTGGGATATGTGGAAACTCACTCCACTGTCTTCACGACTTTCCTGTAGATCTAAAACTATTCTAAAATTAAGAGCTTATTTTTTTTTAAAAAAGGCATAGAGTTGGAGATAATACGACCCTAATTCTATTTCCTGGAAGAGATTATATTAAATTGAAGTAATTATATGCAATCGTTCCATGAGACCATCTGTGCCAGGACAGTTCTTTTTGGGGAGAACTGTAATTATAAAGTGAATTTCCTTAATGGAGGTAGGGATAGTCAGATTTTGAATTTAACCTACTCGAGCATTGGTGGTTTATGGTTTTTGGAGAATCAATCCATTTCTTAAAGATGTTGAATTTATGACCATAAAGTGTTTCCTCATTATCTTTCTAATACCTATAGGATCCATAGTGATATCTCTCATTTCATTCCTATCAATGGTGATTTCCATCATTTCTCTTTTTCTTTTTTTTTAGTCTTGCTTATCGATTTTATTGTTTTTTTGTTTTTGTTTTTTTTTTTAAGAACCGGCTTTTTACCCAGGCCAAGTGGCTGAGTTGGTCAGAGAGTCGCCAGGTACACCAACAGCTTGCAGGTTCCAATCCCAGTCGGGGCACACTTGGGAGGCGATTAGTATTTCTCCCTCACATCCATGTTTCCCTCTCTCTCTCTCTCTCTCTCAAATCAATGAACATATCCTCAGGTGAAGATTAAAATAGTAATAATAATTTTTTTTTAAAAAACAGCTTTTTGTTTCATTGATTTTTCTCTACGAATTTCCTATTATCAATGTCATTCATTTCTGCCCTTATCATTAGATTATCTTCCCTCTGCTCATTTTGGGTTTATTTTGCTTTTCTTTTTCTAATTTCTTGTAGACATTTAGATTATTGATTTGAAATCTTTCCTCATTTCTAATGTAATCATTTCTTATTTGAATTTTCTCTTAGCTTCATCTCACAGATTTTGATAGTTTTTTTTTTAATTTTCAATTCAGTTCTACATGTTTTTGGAGAACTTCTTCGATGCATGGATTATTTAGAAATGTGTGAATCTCTTTTTTTTTAGATTTTATTTATTTATTTTTAGAGACAGAAGGGAGGGAGAAAGAGAGAGAGAAACATCAATGTGTGGTTGCTGGGGACCGTGGCCTGCCACCCAGGCATGTGCCCTGACTGGGAATCGAACCTGCAATGCTTTGGTTCGCAGCCTGCGCTCAATTCACTGAGCTACGCCAGCGAGGGCCTTGAAGTGTGTGAATTTCCATTTGCTTAGAGCTTCGTATGACCTTCTTGTTATTAATCTGTAGTTTGATCTCATTATGGTCAGAGAAGAAATTCCGCATGATTTCTATTCCCTTAAATTTGCTGAGGTTTGCTCTATGACCCAGGATATGGTCAGTCTTGGTGAATGTCCCATAAGGACTTGAAAAAATGTGTATTCGGCCGTTGTCGGGTGGAGCCGTACCAATGGATACTTTGGTTGCTCGCCTTTATCAGTTCTGCTACATGCTTCCTGGAATATAAGATACTATGTCCTTCCCAAGCATTGTGCAATTATGGATTTATGCTTTTTCTTTCAGCTCCGCCAGTTTTTGCTTCACATATTTTAGGGCGCTATTGCTTGATGCGCTCGTTGTATCTTCCTGGTGGACCGATCCTCTTCGCGTTAAGTAATGTCTGTATTTCTAGCACTTTTTTGTTCTGAATTCTACTGCAGGTATGAACATCTCTCCTGTTTATTAAATTTTAATTTAATATTTTCATGGTGTAAGTTTCCCTGTTCTGTTATTCTCAATCTACCTATATCACTGAACTGAAAGCGAGCTTCCTCTAAACAGTGTATAGTTGAAATGTCTAAGACTGAACAAAATTTGGACCTGGCTCAGAGGATTGAGCACAGGCTGTGAACCAAAGCATCGCAGGTTCGATTCCCAGTCAGGGCACATGCCTGGGTTGCAGGCCACGGCCCCCAGCAACCGCACATTGGTGTTTCTCTCTCTCTCTCTTTCTCCCTGCCTTCCCTCTCTAAAAATAAATAAATACAATCTTTAAAAAATCTTTTTAAAAAGTCTGAACAAAATTTAACCCACTCTGCCTACCTCTGTGTTTTGATTGGTGTTATTCTGACCATTTACATTGAACATCATTATTAACACATTAGGGCATATGCCTGCCATTGAATATTATTTTTTCTATTTTAAAATTTAAAGAATTATAGTTATACACAGGGGACTCTGGGAAGATGCTCTAATTTGTGACAATGACTTTCTCTTCCCGAGTGACCCCAGGGAGCCGTATCTCAGTGCTTTACATTTCCCACCAGCCACTCAGTGGGCGAGATGGATGTCTGTCCTCACCCGTGCCTACTGGTGCAGTGATGGCCTGAGGCAAGGAGAGAGCTGGGTGAGACACCATGGAGGTCAGTCTGACATCTCATGGGTAATGATACAGCACTGGGCATATAAGTTCAGCCCTTGGTGTTTCCTCAGTGAGGGAAAAATAAGTGAATCCCACACACACCACCACCACCACCACCAAACAAATTTATTAACTCTTAAAATCCACATTCCACTGAGACTGAGCAGCATCCACATTCAGACTCAGAAGCCAGCATGTCTTGGCTGTTGTTACTGGACCATGCTGGGACCCCAGAGAAGCTTCTGGAAGGCAACAGCACTAACCAGTTTGTATTAATATCCCTGCCCATACATTTGATTCAGTCCAGTGCCACAGGCAAAAAGCTAGAAGATGAGAGAAATCATAGGAAGAAAACGACTGAGATCATTGTTTTGAAGTAGAACAAGCTGCCGACGCTCTATGGTACAAACAGAAGCTAACAGGGGTTATTTTTCATGTGCTTTCCCACTTCATTTGAAGCGGGCTCTTCCCTGCCCCAGGCACCGTGAGGTGAGGGACACGCTGCACTCTGTGACCTCTGCACGCCCGGCTGCCCGTGACAATGACCCAGCGTGGTAATTTCCGTGCCCTGAACGGCACCATCCTGAGAACTTGGACTGAGCAGGCCTTTCCTTCATTAAAACAAGTGCTTATTTATTATCCCACTAACCACTGAAGGAAGTCCCACCATGAGAAACAGGCTTGTGAGAAGCCCATTTAAAAGGCAGTCATTTCAAAGGCGCACATTCTACGATATATTTGAATGCACTTACGAGGGAACTGTGGGCAGACAGACCCTGAGCTGTTCAGATGGGTCACCTCCAGCAGGCAGGACCCAACGGAGAACAGAAAGAGGAGTTAACTGTTTTCAATGCACCTTTGCACCCTGTGTTTTTTACCACGGATGTGTAAATGTGTGCAATTTACAAAAGCAAATAAAGAATGATTTCAAGGCAACGGGGAAGCAGTTTCTTTGGGGAAGCAGTTTCTTCGCTTTTCCCCTCCCCAGGCTGCTGCCCACACTGAGGTTTTTATACTCGGGTGCTGTTGCTGGTAGTCCACCCTGCTGCCGAGCACCCCTGTGTTCTCCAGGTGACTGGCATGGGTTGCCCGGGGTCCCACCCAGGGTCTCACCCAGGGGACCTGGCTGCTGCTCTCACTGTGCCTGGGCAGAGGTCTTTGACTTGAGGCTTTGACACAAAGAACTCAGTGTTTTCAATATTATTTTGCATTCATCTCAGGTGTACAGCACAGTGGTTAGGCATACACTTTACAAAGTGATCCCCCCATTATTTTAAGTACCCACCTGCCATATGTGTAGTTACTACAATGTTATGCGCTACATCCCCTGTGCTGTACTTTTCATCCCTGTGACTATTTCCTAACTCCAAGCCTGTACTTCTTAATCCCCTCCCCCTTTTTCAGCCTACCCGTTCCCACCTGGCAGCCAGCAGTCTGTTCTCTGTCTCTATGAGTCTGTCCCTATTTTATTTGTTCATTTATGTATTTTTTTAGATTCCACATATAAGTAAAATCAAATGTATTTCTCCGTCTAACTTATCTCACTTAGCATAATACCCTGTAGGTCCATACACCTTGTCTCAAATGGCAAGATTTCATTCTTTTTTTTTTATGGCCGAGTGGTATTCCATTGTATAAATGCACCACATCTTCCTTATCCATTCATCTGTCAATGACCATTTATTTCCTCCACATTTGGAATGAACACAGGTGTGCACATATTCTTTCCAATTTGTGTTTTGGGTTCCTTTGGATATATACCCAAAAGTGAAATCGCTAAATCATAAGGCAGTTCCATTTTTATTTTTTGAGGAAACTCCATACTGTTTTCCACAGGGGCTGCCCCAGTCTGCATTCCCACCCACAGTACACAAGGGTTCCCTTTTCTCCACACCCTTGCCAGCACGTGTTTGTGGATTTATTGATGGAGGCCATTCTGACAGGCGTGAAGAGGTATCTCATTGTGGTTTTAATTTGCAGCTCTCTGATGATGAGTGACATTGAACATCCTTTGTATGTCTGTATATCGTCCTTGGAGAGGTGTCTATTCAGGTCCTCTGTGCAGAGGACTTAATTTTGAAGCATCAAGCAGAGGCAACCCCAGTTTTCTAACCCCTGAAGGACAGGGGAGTCAGCTCCATGGAGCATCTGTTCGGTGCAGGACAAAGGCAGGTCTAGATGGACACATCGGAGGACGGGCGAAGCCTGTCGTGGGCCCAGAGCCTCCTGAGACCCCCTTCTGGGCGCCACCGAGAATGTCACTGTAGGTGAGCACCACTCAGCACACACAAGCACCTATTCGATCTTCCACACTCACTGAGAGAAGAGAAAGATTTTGAATTAGACCACAGAATAAAAGAAGATCCGTGTTGGTCTCCGTCCATGTCACTTCCTGAGTGGTTACAGCACCAGGAACACCTTTATTCTAACTTTGGTCTTTGACCCGAATGCCCGGCGCAAAGCTCCTGAGCCCCTCCGAATTTTCCGGGTGGCGGGAGTGTCTTCTGTCCTACTGAGGCAGCACTCGGTGGCTCCCAAGAGTTTCTGGATGGCGGCTGGTCGCCACAAAGGCCAGGCCAGGATGAGAAGCTTGTAGTTTTCAGGCACCTCTGCGTTCCCGCTCTCCAGGAAGTGGGCGGGGGGGTGTCTGGAAATGGATTCATAATTAATCAGGCCTCCAAGACGAGACCTCCATCAGCATCCCCACAGTGTGGGGTCTGGAGAGCCTCCAGGCTGGTGGACACAGACTCGGCCGGGCAGAGCGCTGCACCCCAATCCCATGGGGACTCGGCCACACACCCCCTTGTAAGTCTCTTCCTATGACCTCTCATCTGCACCCTTTATCACGGCTTTGCTTACATAATAAACCAGCAAGCACACATGTCTCCCTGAGCTCTGTGAGCTGCTAGCGAAGTGTCCACCCCAAGGAAGGGGGCACGGGGACCCTGATGACCTGCCGGTCGGTCACAAGTACAGGGATGGTCTGGGACTTGTGGCTGGCGTCGGAAGCAAGAAGTACCTCATGGGACTGAGGCCAGGATCTGCGGGAGCAGGCACTGCCTCCCGGGAGATGGTGCCAGGACACAGTAGGACACCTAGCAGGTCTCACGGGATTGCCTGCTGTGTGGGAAGCCCCACACCCGGTGGGGAAGTGGTGTGAGGTTACGTAGAAACACAGGAGTGATTTTCTCACACAATGACTGATATTTATTTCATAATTCACGAATCTGAGGGCCAAGTACAGTCAAGGGTTTAACTTTCTGAAGGTTCCTTATCCCCAAACAGGGCAAATGTTACCTAGAAATCACGCTGTGTCATTTCTATCCGTGGCGGTGTCATCTGTCCCACTCGGGATTGTCAATAACTGAGACAGAGTTAAGTTTTAGCGCAGGTGGTCCTCGTGGGAGGGCTGTGGAGGACAAATCACAAATGCACACCTGATGACAGACTTGTGTGGAGGAGTCAGGCATGAGCGATCACACATACTAAGTCAAGGAGTACAGAAAAGTATCCCGTCAGCACTTTTACTTGGAGAAGTACACTCATTTGCTGGGGCGGCAGCAATGCTGTGTTTCAGTCCATAGCACTGTACCCTGAGCACCGGGCCCAGGGGCAGCCTGTTCCTAGTTCACTCGGCCATCGGGAGTCCTCAGCCGAGACTCCACCCACTGACCACGGACTTGGAATAACAACGTCTCCCACGAGAACTCCCTTCTCTCAGAAAGCCTATCATTATTATTATTATTACTGTGGTGGCGGTTGTTATTTCTTCACCTCCTCCTCCATCATCATCATCATCACCACCATCACCCTCATCCTGGAGACCATATATTCATTGAACTCCTTTCAGGAGAAGGACAACATCTTGAAATCATTTTTCAAGCCAACTTTGACTTTCTAATGCCTCACCGGAAATTCTGATTCACCGTTCCAAAAATCTTCAAATAGCCATCATCCCACTGGGAATAAAAAAGGCAAGTCAGAACAAACACCGAAGGCTCTGGTTTCCAACACTGTGTGGAAAACAGCGGTTTTCGGGATTTCCTACTGTTGAAGTTAGAACGGACTAACTGGTTCCAGGAGTTTGGACCCAGTGGGCACAGGGCCACTGTGCAGACAAGCCAGGAGATTCGGTTCCAGCGGGGGACACCTGTAGCCTCAGGAGGGACTTGTGCATGCCTGCATGGCCTCCCGGTGGCCACGCCATCCCTTCTGTGGAAGCCTCCCCCTGATAGGAATCGGGGACACCCTAAAGTCTCCACTGGACCCAGCGATGTCCTACTGTCCTTAAGGCAGCCACAACACCAAAAAAGCGCACTCTCTCTGGGATGTCTGAACTTTCTTTTTGAGGTCATTGTAAGGTCATGTGCAGCTTCAAAAAAGATCTTGAAGAAAGATCCTAAACCCTGAGAATCTCACCATTTTGAAAATAAAAGCCTGTGGTTGTACCTTTTATTTTCATTCGCTATTTATGGGAAGTTGAAGTCAACACTGACATTTTAGTTTTGCATTGCGTATCTGCCTGTTGGCCTGCGGACGCCCACGCCAGTCACCCGTCAGGTGAGCAGGGCCACGTGGGTCTAGAGCAGGGAGCTTTGCTCCGCTCCACTGAGCTGTCCTTCCCTTCCGTTGCGCGTCCACACTGTCTCGATCGCTCTAGCGACAGTGAAAGTCAGGAAGAAGATTAATTCTTCTTTTTCAAAATTGTTTCAGCTATTCGAGGGCCTGTAGTGTTTATTCCACATACATTTTTAAATTAGCTGGTCTCTACCTGCTAATTGTGATGGGAATTACATTAAGCCCATAGATGACATAGAAAACTGATACCTTTATTATTTTCAGTCTTCGAATCCAGGAACAAAGTGTCATTCTAATTACATCGGGTCTGTCTGATTTGTTTCATCAATGCTTTGTAATTTGCAACGTATAGAATCTGGATGTGCTCTGTTAGATTTATACTTAAGTATTTCCATGATAAACGCTATTGTATTTTTAATTTTTTAAAGATTTTATTTATTCATTCTTAGAGAGAGGGGAAGGAAGGGAGAAAGACAGGAAGAGAAACCTGAATGTGTGAGAGAAACATCAATCAGTCACCTTTTGTGCCCAACCAGAAACCAAACCCAGAACCCAGTCACGTGCCCTAACCAGGAATTGAACTCACAACCTTTTGCTTTGCAGGATGGCGCCCAGCCAACAGAGCCGTACCAGTCACGCTGATGCAAACGCTACTGTATTTTTAACTTTGGTTGCCACATGTTCTTTGTCGCTCTATACAAATGTGACCAAATTTGTGTGCTGATCTTTTGCCCTAAGACTTGCTGATTGGATTGGTTCTCAGTGTGCTTTGCAGACCCCTTGTGATTTTTCCTTAGACGCTTAGGTCGCCTGTGAGCTGGTACACTTTAATGTGGTACACAATGTGGAGTAAAACTCATAAAAGCACAAGCCTGGCCCCCCATCCCCAGTCTTTCACCACCGACTGTGACGTTGGCTGCAGGTTGCGTTGTGCGAACTTTGTAGATGTTCCGTATCAGGCTGAAGAAGTTTCCCTTTATCCCTGGTTTGCTGAGAGTTCTATCATGCATAGGTATTGGGTTTTGTTAAATACATTTCTGCCTAAATGACATGACCATATGTTGTTTTTTTTCCCCTTAGCCCATTGAACGAGTGGACTGGACCAATTAATTTTGAAAGTTGAACCAGCCTTCCACACCTGGGATAAATCTCACTTGGTCATGCTATATAATTCTTTTATATTTTGATGGATTTCGTCTGCTAATATTATTGAAGATTTTGACATCTAAGTTTGTGAAAGAAACTAGCCTGTTGTTTTTCTTTTTCACACTGTTTTCACCTGGTTTTGTTTGCTTCATGTAACACTACCTTCCTAGAAAACAGTGGAGGAGGTTCCCTCCTTTCTTATTTTCTGGAAGGAACTGTGTAAAATTGGTGCTGATTCTTCTTTAACCGTTCGGTAAAGTTCTCCAGTGGAAGTATGTGGAACCTGAAATTTCTCTTCTGCAAGCTTTTCATTACTATTTCAATTATGTAACGGCTTTGGTTTTTTATTTTGTTGGTGGATTTTTTTAAAGGGCCCATTCATTCTGACTTTTTAAAAAATGTTAAATTTATAAGTTTAAAGTTGATTATAGTGTATTATCTTGTTATCCCTTTAATGACTATAGGACCTATAGTGATATACTGTGTTTCATGCCTAATATTGGTGATTTATGGGGTTTTTTCCTGACTTTTTATCATTCCTCTGTTTCTCATTTTTCTGTTTCTCTTCTCATATATCTCTCTAGGGGTTTTTGAACATTTTAAGCAATTCTTTCTTATCTTACATGTTGGTTATATTTTTTATTTACTTTTAATATGTCAGCTGTCTACTTTTCTCAGGGATTGCTCTAGATACTAGAATGCGCACGTATAACTCTAACGGGCTAAGCTATGTCCCACCTAAAATTCATGGATTCAAGTCCTAACCCCCAGTACCTCGGAATGTGACTGTGTGTGAGGACAGTCTTTAAAGAATAAATTAATTTAAAATGAGGTCACTAGGGCAGACCCTGGTCCAACAGCACTGGTGTCCTCATAGGAGGAGGAGATCGGGATACAGATTCCCACAGGGAGACCCAGGGAGAAGATGGCTATGCATAAGCCAAGGAGAAAGGCCTCAGGAGAAACCGAAGCTTCAGACACCTTGACCGTGGACTTCCAGCCTCCAGCGGTGAGAAAGTGTGTTTGTAAGGCAGTCCCTTTCCCAGTCTACAGCGTACTGGTATGGACGTGTTACCCTCTGAGTGAAGGAAACGCAGCTTACTCCACGCCCATCCTTTCACTCCGAGGTCCCCTCGCACAGCACATACTGTTGATGACAACACCATGTCACTTGTCTCGTGCTGGCATCTTGGCACCTGTCCATTTTCTCTCCTCTCAAGTTCTGCTGCCCCCATTTCATGGTACCTGTGGCGTTTGGGTGTCGCGCTGTGTCCCTGGGCCTGGCTCACTGCGCAGTCTGTCCCTAAGCCCAAGGATCACCAGGTGGTTGGCCTTCATCCTCACACCTGCCGGCCTTCCCACACACATCTGTGACATTATGTCCAGGGATTTTGGTCCTCAGAGGAAGGACCTGCTCCAGCCCCACGGAGGCTTGAAGTCTCTCTGACATTTTAAAACAGCCTGTCAGTAATAGTGAGTGTTTCTCTCTTTTTTAAGAAAAATATTTTATTTATTTAGTGTTTAGACAGAGGGGAAGGGAAGGAGAAAGAGAGGGAGAGAAACATCAGTGTGAGCTTGCCTCTCACACGCCCTCTACTGGGGACTCAGCCTGAAACCCAGGCATGTGCCCTGACTGGGAATCGAACCAGCAACCCTTTGGTTCACAGGCTGGTGCTCCATCCACTGAGCCACACCAGCCAGGGCTGTTTTTCTCTTTTTTGATCATTTTGTTTCATCATTTTCCATATGGAAATTCGCCGTATCTGAATTTCATAAGATGTTCTGCTTTGCTTTAATGAGTAGAGTCTCTGCTTGTCCTATCAGACTTGAGAGACTTTCCATCCTGAATCTGGGAAACAGACTTGGGAAAGGCTCAGATGATTTGAAGAATAATCTTAATGATAATTATATCGAATCTCTCATTTAAAAACTAGCAAATCACTTTTTCTTACTGATGTAGAAATCAGGTTGGTCTAAAGGAAAAAAGGAGTATTTTCTAAATTAAGCCTTCTCATATTATCATATACTATTTTTTCAAAGGCTTAATTTCCTCGTTTTGTGCTCTCAGAGCATATTTATAAGAGTCAACCTGGTAAAGTTGGGACAACTCCAAATTCTCCAAGTCTAGCGCTATCTGTGTGTCACCTAGGACTTCACCACTACCGTTTCATTTTTTTTAACTCCACAATCTCTTCTTGTAATGCCTCTCATAGAATAGAAATACAGAGTTAAGAAGAAAATAATTTTTAGCTAGTATTGACAACATTTGGAATATAGTCATGATGTCCTTTATCCTGAGTATCTCTAGGGTAGATTTCTCAGAATCTGGACTGATATTTGGGCCAGATGATTCTTTATTTGGGGTGGAGATGTGGGCTGTCCTGTGTGTTGTAGGACAGTTAGCAGCACGCCTGGTCTCCACCTGCTCAGTGCCACCAACACGACCCCTACACACTGCACCAGCAGGAATGTCCTCAAGCATCACCGATTGCCCTCTGCTGTGTATGTGTGTGTGGCAGGGGTAAGGGGTGAAAAAACTGTCCCAGGTTTTCTTGTCCTAAAATCACAGTTCTAGGGTGAATGGACAATTTAGTGACTATTATGCTTAAAACCAGAGCTCTGAAAGTAAGAAAGACTTGGGAGGGGGAGAAGGAAAGAAAGGGAGGAACCACCAGAGTGGTTTTGCACGCCTGGGGAATGTTGGGAATGAGGAGAGCCATGTGTCTAGGGAAGGCGCTCTCTCTTCTGCGCCCTTTCTATCCCTGCAGCTCTGCCCGGGAAAACGGCCCTCGGCCTCAGCCCCATGTCCCCAAGGCTCCCTGTGGCCCACACTCATGGCTCAGACCGCTCTGTCCACTCCTCCCAGGCTTTCCCTCGGCTGCTTCCTCCATCACTCACGCTTCTCAGGTGCCAGACGGCAGGCCAGTCTCCGAGGACATGCCCGCCGGAGCTGGGAAGCTGCTGCAGGGTTCTAACTCGAATGGCCCATCAGCACGTGGCTCATTCCCCTCGCAGTACAGAGATGCACATGACACAGCAATGCAAGAATGAAAGTGAACGCCCAAAGCAGGTGGACAGAATCTAAACCTTGTCCTTTTCCTGGCCCCTTTCGAATGTATTGATTATTTGGAAAGTGGTCCCAGATTAGAAAAATAAATTTCCAAAGAGAAATCAGTGTGTCATGGTTATTGGTCCTTCTCAGAAAACATACACATGAAAGGCAGGTGCTGAGCTCCTGATAATTGGAAGATAAACGCTGGTTCTAATTTCATGCTTTGTCTGGAGTTGCCTGTTCTTAACTATAGAGTTTCTTCTCTCAACAGAGTCAAGCCTGCAGCTCCATAGTTCAGCCTTAAAAGTCCAAAGACACCCTGACTGGTGGGGCTCAGTGGATTGAGTACCGGCCTGTGAACCAAAGAGTCACTGGTTCGATTCCCAGTCAGGGCACATGCCTGGGTTGTGGGCCAGGTCCCCAGTGAGGGGGCACACGAGAGGCAACCACACATCGATGTTTCTCTCCCTCTCTTTCTCCTTCCCTTTCCCTCGCTCTAATAATAAATAGATAAAATATTTTTTTTAAAGTCCAAAGACACCAGAATCATGAGCAAAACCAAGGTGAATAGTCAGTCAATGCAATGCCTTTCTGCTGAAAGATCTGGTTTTCCCTGATCTCCGTAATACCACGGAGGTGCCGTGCCCAGCCTGGTTTACCAGATCTCTGCACGCCCATTTCAGCCATTCATCAGAATGGAGACCCCTGAAGGCAGACATTTTTTCTGTCCACCCTCGGTATCCTTGGCAACGCTGGGCCCAGGGCCTCTCCCCAGTGCTACTCAGCAAATATTTGTTAAATTGAATGACAAACAGGAGGGGAAATCACGGGGAAACTAGCACCCCGCTTCGCGTGATGGTGTCTGCTGTGAATCTTGACAGAATGATCTGTCACTGTGCATTGTGAGCTGATGGTCCCCGTTCTCCTGGGAACCGTGTGTGCTGAATGGGGCATTTCTGAACTCAGAGATTCCTGCCTGGCGGACCGTGGGGCGGCGTCTGTCCGATGTGACAGCCCAGGTCAGGCTGAACTGCAGTAGCCGAAGAGCAGTCGTGGGCACATAGAGATGGAAGTTCTGAAGCCAGCGGGGAGTCAGCCCCAGGGCGCAGGACAGACCTGTTGGGCATCCATGTCCAGGGCTGGGTGCTGTGGCGGGGACACAGGGGACCAGAGAGCGCCTGGGGCTGCCCGCCCTTCCTGGTTTCCACCAAATGACACACTGCCCTCCGGCAGGAAGGGAGAGGTGTGGGTTCATGCAGGGGGCGGCAGGCGGAGAAATGCCCACATCCTCGCCTACAGAGCCCCACAGGCCAGAGGGACCTCCGAAGCCCAGGCGGAAGCCCAGGGCGGGTCTCCCTCTCCTAAACTCTGGCAACCTTCTCTGCTACTGAGTGATTGGTATCAGCTGGGTTATGCACACTCTAACGGGCGACGACCACGGGTGACTCCAGAAGGCGGGGATTCCGTGGGCAGATACCGCCACGCTCCAGCATGTTGCCACAGAGCTCAGGGGGGCAGCAGCCTGGCCAAAGGCTATCACTCCACACGAGGAAGTTTGAGTTTCCCACGTGTGCTGCGGGAAAGGGCTGGGTGGTGACGGGGAGGAGCCCAACACCTGCGAGGCAGGGCTTAAAGGCACAGCCGTGGGATGCGTCTTCCTTTGGGGCTCTCCTTTGTCGTCAGAGAAAAGCTTTTTTTTTGTTTTTAAAGATTTTATTTATTTATTTTTAGAGAGAGAGGAAGGCAGGAAGAAAGAGAGGGAGAGAAATATCAATGTGTGATTGCCTCTCACATGCCCCCTACAGGGGACCTGGTCTACAACCCAGGCATGTGCCCTGACTGGGAATCGAACCAGTGACCCTTTGGTTCACAGGCCGGCACTCAATCCACTGAGCTACACAAGCCAGGACACAGAACAGCTTTTATATAGACGGCTGTGTGTGTGTGTGTACACACGTGTATATGTGTGTATCTGCATGTGTCCATATCAACCATCCCTATGGTGCTATGACGCTCCATAAAATCACACCCACTCACCAAACCAACTGCGTGAAAGTCCTCGTTCAAAAGACTTACGGACAGACAGCTACACAAGGGCGCAAGCCAGACACTGTGAAAACGACGGCGACAGGACAGACTCAGTCCTGGTCCTCATGGGATTTAACTGACATTTCATTTGTTTTTCACTTATGGCAGGAGACGGAAATGTGGCAGCAGCTCAGCAGTGTGGGGCACGTCTGCAGACGGGCCTGCCTCCCAGGGCAGCGCTGCGGGGCCGATGGTCTCTGACAGAGGCCAGAGCTGTGACTTCTGGCTGGGAGTCGCCGTGGGGTGGGGAAGTTAATTACACAGATGCATTTTTTTCACTGGTGTGTAATTGACATGCAGTATCCTATTTGTTTCAGGTTACATGGGTATTTTGATGTGTTTGGTGTAAAGAGCAGACTGCAAAATGCTACTTGCAGTAGCATTTTACATGAATGATGAACCATACAAGTGTGTATTGTCATACCGTATATATTTGGAAAATGTTATACTAAAATGTAAGTGGTGATACACAGGGTATTTTTCTTCTCTGTGCCTTTCTTTATATTCAAATTTCAACTGTAAACATCTGTTCCTTTTGTGATCAGGAAAAAATCTTCATGGTAAATTTATTTTTATAAATTACCCTCTGAGTGCAGAATAAACACAGGGGGTAGCAATACTCTCAGGCTCTGTTGGATCAAGATAAGAAGGCACCCACCCTGGCTGGGTGGCTCAGTTGGTTGGAGCGTCGTCCCGCACACAGAAAGGTTGTGGGTTCAATCCCCAGTCAGGGCACAAGCAAGAGGCAACAGATCAATATGTGTGTCTCTCTGTCTGTCTCTCCCTTCCTCTCTCTCTCTCTCAAACCAATAAACATATCCTCGGATAAGGATTTAAAAATATACAAATGAAGAGGCACCGGACTCCGGAATCACTGCACAACTGCTGGCGGCTGCCCGCGCACTCTGGGTCCCCAGACTCCGTGACCTCTCCCCGAGGCCAGACCATTCCCAGGACCTGGCCAGGGCAATCCCACAGGGCCACACCCCGCCACCTGTTTCCCTTGGCTGTGACTGAGGGGCTCTGGTTGCTTGACTCAGCGAATTACAAACATCAGGGAAGACACCTTTTCAAGGAGGCTGGGAAAAGCTTTAGAACCAGAAAGCCTGTATCTGGAGTCCGATGTTGCCCCACAAGCCATGGGCAATAATGCTCACAGGCTCTGAGTCCTGGTTTCCAAAGAAGCAACAAGATAACAGGAGCCCTGGAAGCCTCTGAAACGGGATCCTCATTCCCGAGTGGAAGGGCAAGCGTCTGCCTCCTGGGCTCAGAGGCGGGGGCGGGGCTCCAGAATTCCCCGGCTGAACAAAGGCCTGTTCTCTGTGCTGAATAGTATTCTCAACCACTAACGCTACACCCGCAGTGTCTGTTGACTGCATGGCGTCCACCGCACTAGCACCTAACATTTCTGCAAACATGAAAGCAACTTTAGTTGTCAGACATTATCCTCTTTAGTTCTTAAACAGGACAAGGTTCTGAGCCCATGGACTTGGCCTTGGAAGCCGGTAATGCGATCAACTTTGAGCCACGACATTCTGCCTCTCAGCATGGAGTAAGACGTTAATGATGCCCTAGCGCCCTGAAGGGACCTCCATCTGTAAAAGGTTCAATAGTACCGACCCTTTCTGTAGGATTCTTTAGGCATTCTCTAACTTTTTCATCCTCTATTGGGTTTTTATTTTGAGTGCCTAAGTATTGTTGTCAAAACCGTCCAGCCTGGTATCTGTCTAAAATTTAAAAAAAAAAAAATATATATATATATATATATATACATATATCTCACAAAAGGTCCTGGGTATCAGCACACACGATCTTCCGGTACCCCCAGGAGAAGGGTCCACAGTAAGGATGAGAAGGCACTGCTGACTGGAATCTGCGCACACAGACACGCAGGAGCCCTAGTGCCTCTGGGCGCCGCAGTGCTTAACACGTGCTCACCCTCACGCAGTGCTTAGAGGCTGTCCTGGGGGCTGCGTACATTCTTCTCATTAGTCCTTTCTACTTACTATTACTACCCCTGCACTGACGGGGAAAGAGGAGCTGACCCAGAGCCGCAAGGGAGCAGGGGCGGAGCCGGAGCGACTCGTGCAGCGGAGGCTCCGCCCCTGGCACAGCTCTGCTGCCCCCTGCTGGCGGACCGCCCCTGGGCCTGGGTCGGCTCCCTTTCCGCCCTGGCGCTGAGGCCCTGGGTCTGCAGCCGCCGCCCCGAGGAGACACGCTCCGTCACCCCAGCCACTCCAGGGCCTGCGGAAAGGGTGGAGGTAGATTTCAAGGGCTGGGTAAAGGTGGGAGGAAACTGTACCCAGAGAGGAGGTAGCTGCCCAGTCCCCGTGAAATGGTACCCCACAGGAGTCTAAAATCTCCAAGGCCAGGGAAACCCTCAGAGGAGGACCCTGGTCTAGACGGAGCCCTGCAGCTGCGTGGTGCGCAGGCGTGCGCTCTCCTGCGCGGCACCTGCTGGTGGTGGGCACGCGTGATTCCATCCCCCCGAGCTGTGAAGCGCAGGCTCACATCAAGAAGCCTGCGCGGGGCTGAAAACAAGGAGGGCAGAGTGCAGGGATCCTTGCAGGGCGACTCTGGGGAGTCACAAGGTCAAAGTTAAGGGCGCTGAGACAGAGCGGGGTCTTAGAGGGTGCAAGGGGAACGCACAAGAGATGCGCACGAACGCCCTTGTGAAAATACGATAAAGGACAGACTGAGTGAGAGAGGCATCCTTGCAGGTGCACATGCAGCTGACCCTTGAACCCCGTGGAGGGCACTGACCCCCCAGTCTAGAATCCACATAAAACAAAAACTTAACTGCTAATTGACTGGAAGCCTCACTGATAATATAAGCAGCTGATTAGCATATTCTGTACCTCATATGTATTGCATGTTGTATTCTCACAATGAGGTAAGCTAAAAAAAATAAAATGTTAAGAAATTCATAAGGAAGAGAAAATACACTGACATACTGTATATATGGAAAAATATAAGTGTGCAAGTGGACACATGTAGTTCAAGCCATGTTCAACTGTGCACCGACAGCTTGCACACACACACACAAAACATTCTCTATGAGACTCGAATCTAAGGAACCACGTCCCGTAAAGAGTCCCCCTTTCCGTCAGAAAAGAGGTGAAAAGCTGTCACACCGGCAAGCACAGGGGTAAAACGGCCAGTCTGTTAGGGGACGCAGTGGGATCCAGATGTGGCAGGGACCGAGGGGCGGAACAGAGTGAGTCAGCAGAGGGTTTGTGCGAGTCGGAAAAACAGAAAACCGATGAGAATGGTGATGTTCCAGATGAGAACAACAGCGAAAATGGCCGAGCACAGACCTCGAGTGTCCTTAAGAGAGATACAGAAAACACTGGCAAAAATTGTCCAAATCCACCCTCTCCAAACTCTGAGAGCCAGTGCGAGGTTTGGGTCACCAAGTTCAAAGCCCCAACCCGGAGCAGGGGGCGCTGTTGCTCCTGGCTTTTGCAGGGCCACCGAGACTCAGTGCCACAGCAGTGCTGACCTCTGCAGCCCCGCGTCCCCGTGCGCGGCCTAGGCCCTGGGTCAGCACTGCAGACCCTGTTTCAGGAAATTTGTGCCTGCTGGTTTTGACCTGACAGGGTTTCCCTGAAGCTTGACCCCAGGAGCTAATTCACAAAGAAAATCAGAATAGACCCGCAGCCAGCAACGAACGAGGCTGAATAGCCATCAAAACGTCCCAGCCCAGGGAAGCCCAGCATCAGATGGCTTCACTGGTTAATTCTATGAACTATTTAAAGAACAGTTGACACCATTTTTTTCTAGACTTTTCCCAAAATAGAAGAGGAAGGAACACTTTGTAATTCACTCCATAATGTCATCACTACAAAGCCAGATAAAAGGCATCACAGCAAAGGAAAACTAGAGGACACTATCCCTTATGAATAAAGATGCAAAAACCCTTCATAGAACACCAGTAGGCAGAACACAGGAGAGGATGGCAGGGATTCCACCGCGTGTCTGAGCAGCATGTACCGCAGAAATGCAGCAGAGACCCAACCTACAAAGACGAATTCGATACACCACATTAATAAAGGAGAAAAAACCTACATGATCTTTCCAATTGGCGCAGCAAAAGCAATGGACAAAATACAGTAGCTACTCATGATAAAAACACTTAGTAAACTGGAAATGGAAGGGAGCTTCCCCCAAATTATAAAAGGCATAAAAGAAAAGCCCACAGCCAACATCGAACACAACGACGAGGCTGAAAACTTTCTCCCCAAGATTAGAAAGCTCCAAGACCAAGCATGCGCACTCCCACCAATTCAGACTGCACTGGACGTTGTAGCCAGAGTCTCAGGCAATGAAAACAAGGGAAAGGTGTGCAAATTGGAAAGAAAGAAGTAAAATGATCTCTACTTGCAGAGAGAACGTCAGGTTAAATACAGGGAATCCCGGAGAACACACATACAGCAATTCCATTGATAATAGTATTCAAAAGAATACAATATTTAGGGATAAACTGAACCAAGGAGATACAAGTCTTTTACACTGAAAACTACAAAACATGGCTAAAACTAAAAAAGATGCAAAAAACAGAAAGTCATCCGTGTTCATGTACTGAAACATTTAATCTGTTAAGAAGGCAAGACTATCCAAAACAACCTAGATATTAAATGAAATCCTTACCAAAACTCCAAGGGCCTTTTTTTTTCCCAAAATAGAAAATCTGTTCCTCAACTACATAAAAAATTTCAAGGAACCTCAAAGAGCCAAAACCATCTTGTGAAAAAAGAACAAACTTGGAGGTCTCCTATTTTCTGATGGCAAACTTATTACGAAGCCACAGTAATCAGAGACAGCGTCGTGCTGGCACGAGGACGGACGTGACGGATGTGATAGATGCCCAGTCGGCAGGCGCATGGACCCAGGGAGCAGAACGGAGAGCCCAGAGCAAACCCACACACAGACCATCCCATCACTCTGGACGAGGTGCCAGGTCCACGGAATGGGGGAAGGACGGTCAAGAGGCCGAGGGGTCTCCCAAGTCCTCCAGGCTGCCACCAGCCTTCATGCCTCAGACCCATCGGGGCACATCCCGCCTGGCCCAGCAGGGTCCAGGGCCCGCCCCCAGCATCTCCCTGAACCACCTGCCTCTCTCCCTGTCCTCTAGTGCAGAAGCCGAGTCGGCTGCACCTGAGTGGCCAGAGGAAACCCCCCATCTGCACATCCCCCCTCACCGCCCACGGTGTCCTTCCTTCTGGGGGTGCCACCGTCTCTTCTGCCCGGCCTTTGCCAGGGCCCGAGGGGGCTCCCAGGAGGAGAGCCACTCCTCTAAATCTGCCCAGGTGGCTCCCGGGCTCCTGCCCCACCCACGTGCCCTTGCTGTTCTGGAACATTCTCCAGATACTTGCTCTCTTGCAAACTGCCATTTCTCCAGCGTCACTCAGCTGTCCGTCAGCCATTTCCGGTCTCTCTTGCTTCGTATGTACACACAGACACAGACACAGACACGCACAGACACACACTCAGGTAGAAACACAC
The DNA here is from genome assembly GCA_004024845.1 of Tonatia bakeri. Taxonomy (NCBI): domain Eukaryota; kingdom Metazoa; phylum Chordata; class Mammalia; order Chiroptera; family Phyllostomidae; genus Tonatia; species Tonatia bakeri. Next base: position 1,539 of record PVIA01015860.1, on the reverse strand, counting down.
ACACACAGACACGTTCAGGTATATACACACAGAAACATACACACACACACACACAAACACACACACTAGCATACAATCCCTCTGTCTCTCTCTCACACATGCACACACCCCAGGCCACCCTTACGCCCTGTCCCTGCTGTAACTTCCTGCATAGAACTGAGTGCCATCGGGCATGTCATGCACTGGTTTCTGAACCATCGCACCCCCCACCTCAGGCTGTGAACTCTGTGAGTGCAACAATGCTGTCTGGTCTACAGCTGCACTCCCAGCGCCCTGGAAGGGTCCGGCACAGTGAGGTTCTGGTACACGTTTGCTGGACAAATATGCCCTGGACAGCTCAAAAAAAGTCTGTTCTGAACCTGGAGAGGAAGTGTGGAGACTGGGGTGGGACAGCAGCTGCAGCTCCGCCTGACCTGTCCCCACAGGGGTCTACATGGCAGTTCAACACTCGGAGGGCTCGCCCTGCTCTACGGAACCACGGCGTCACGTGACATCAACAGCGCACGTGGTCGGCGCACACTGTATCGCTGGGGCTGGGAGGGACCTTGGGTCACCGGGGCTGTGTCTGCAGATAGGAATGTCACTAGCAGGGCACTGGGGATCCAGCACTGAAACCCCAGAGAGATCTCAAGACCCCAACGTTGCAAACTGGAGATCAGGGCTAAGAGCACGTTTTCAATGTGTCAAAACGGGGGACGAAGAGAAAAAGAAGAGGGGACCCAAGGTCTGTGGCCGACACAAAGGGCTGCGGGAATCCGGAGATGCCTGGGATCAGCTGCAAAGGCTCAACCACGAGACTGCACCTGCCTCTGGACCCAAAGGATGAGCATTTTCAAGGCGATGGTTTGTGTTGGACAGGTTTTCGGAGAATCGGGAGAGTGTCTGAGGCAGGACAGGGGACCCGCTGGGGTCCAGGTCTTGGGTGGGTGAGGGCAGAGGCTGAGGCCCCCCACGACACCCCCAGCCCAGAACCAATCCAGGCTCTCTCTGCACCCTCGTGGCTACATGCAAACGATCAGCAAACAGATTTGTGGTGTTGTAAACAGAGTTCACCTTCGCACCACATGGAAAAAGGAAGCTTGCTGAACAAGAACAATGAGAAAGAAGTCTAGAAAGCAAACACTTACACCTCGCTCCTGGGCTGTAGAGCACCCATGTCCCACATCCACAGTAAGATCATAGCACAGAGAGGCTTTGGGAAGCCCCCACGCGTGGACTTGGCGTGTTGGGAGACACACCCTCACCGAGGCTGTGCTTATTCTTTTTTTTTTTGCATTTAACTGTGTATATCTGGAAGTGATGACTTTTTACTTTATTTATTTATTAGACACGGGAAGGAAGGTAGAGAAACATCAATATGTGGTTGCCGCTTGAGCGCCCCCTAGTGGGGGACCTGGCCTGCAACCCAGGCATGTGCCCTGACTGGGAATCGAACTGGTGACCCTTTGGTTCCCAGTCCAGTGCTCAATCCACTGAGCCACACCAGCCAGGGCTTGATGACTATTTCTTGAGAAATAGTCAACAGCTTCCTTTTATTCC
>PVIA01015859.1:0-21088 GCA_004024845.1 Tonatia bakeri | reverse complement strand
ATGGGGGTTTGTGTTTCCTGGGAACTCGCCTCCCCTACAGACAGCAGTTCTGGGGAGGGTGGTGGTGACGGTGGCACAGCCACGTGAGGGCCTTACTGCCACCAAACTGCCCTTCAGAATGGGGCAGGGGGTCGGTGTGGTTACACGCCACTGCCTGATTTTTAAAAATGTAAATAACCCTTAAAAAGCCCAACTCTTGTGGAAAAAAACAGCATGGCCTGAGCCCTTCACACTTCAGGAAGCGTTTCACACACGGAATCCTAACCGCTCCAGCCTCCTGTGATGGGAACATTCGTTTCTCATTTCTACAAGGACAGCGAAGGTTCCAACGACGTGAAAGACTTCCCCAAAGAGTGGGGAGCCAGGCTGCTGTCATTTTTCTTTCGTTTTGTTTTCGAGACCGTGCCATGTCCCCGGAGCAGGAGAAACCCTCAGAACCCTCAAGTATGCCAAAAATGTAACTTTCTTCCCTACCTCGCTCGCCCTGCTGGCTCAGGACACGGCAGAAAGCTTCTGCCCCCTGGATCAAGGTCACGATGAGCTGGGGAAGCCAGAAGCCAACCCAGGATGACGTGATAAGGGTGATGAGACCAGGAACGCGGCCAAACCTCACGGCCTGGAAAACCCAATGCCCCTGAAAGTTAGCAGATGCCCCCAAGCCCTGTGGGACCGGGCCCCGCCTACCTCCCAGGGCAGCTGCTGCGGCGTCCTCCCCAAGGGAAAAGGGGCGCCTTCCCCATGAAGGTCAACCAGGAGCCCAGGGCTCACTGCTGGTGTCCAACCTTCAGTCAAGTGGGTCGACGTCCCCACTCTAAGGATAAACGTTCTTCCCTCCCCCCACCTCTTGCTACTGTGGGGACATCAGGCTCGCTGGGCCCGGTCTCCACCTTGAGCCAGCTCAGTGTCAAGCAGAGTAGGTACGCAGTAAGCAATGAGCCAAGGCTTATGGAGATGCTCTCAGCATCCCTGACCCTGGCCCTGCCTGCCTTTCTAGCATCCTCCCCACGCAGGCCCATGCCCAGCCACCCCGCACCACTGGAGGCTCCCAGGAGGCACAGAGCAGGCACCCGCTGCCCAAAGTGGCTGCCTTCAGGTCGCCCTCTGCGGCGCACGGACACCACGAGACACATGGCGCGGAGCACATGGTACTCTTTATTGTGACGCCCAGTGGGAAACATCAGTAAACCAGCTTCCTGCGGTGGTGACGGCTGCGACACACGCTAAGGCACTTTGATTCTATAAAACAGGGCAGGGCGGGGAGCGCCCTTCGCTCCTTTGTGACAGCAACTGGGACCCGGAGAGAGCTCTGTAGGCACGTGCAGCCGGTATGCAGCTTCATGATTCGTTGAGTCTGTTTCCCTTAAAAAGAAGGCCTTCTGTGCCGTGAGTACGTCTACATGCAGCATATACAAAACAGTTAGGAGTACAGGTAATTCAGCAACCAGTGTAGACCAGTGCAGGGCACGCTACTCTCTTCTAAACGTGGTTCCGAAGGAAGGCAGTGACAAAGACTGGGGTTTCATCAATCATTACAAGAAGGGGGAAGAGAGAAAACCTTTTTTTTTCCTCCTTTCCAAAAAACATCTGTGCAGGCGGCGAGTTCTTCCACGATCCTGAGTCGACGGTGCAGACGAACCACCCAGGCCCAGTCCCGGAGCAGGTGCAGGGTGCTGTGGGAGGGCCTCTGGCCTGGTCTGGTGCGCTGGCTGTCAGACGTGGGACAAGTCCCTGAACCATTACGTGTATTTGGTCCCCAAGAGTGTTGGGAGAAGACACTGCTGGCCTTTCCAGCTTGGCCCCTAGGCCCTCCCTGTCTGCTCGGCCCAAGGACCTTCTGGTGATAGGGCTGGCTGCCCTCAGCAGAGGAGGGACAGGGTCATCATTGCACTTGAGACGTCTTAGGATCGGGAAGGGGATGGGGCGCTGCCCAGTGTGAGCGGGGAGGAGCTGCCTCCCTGCCCACGCCCGGCATTCTGTGCCCTGCACAGAGGGGGCGCCCCTGGGCCTGCCCTCGCCAGGCCACCCAGAGCCCACGGGAGGGGGCTGATGGGGCAGAGGGTGTGAGGTCACCGCGTGTGATTGCCAACAGCAAAGACGGGGGTGGGGGAAGAGCTGGTGGCGGAGGCGAGAAGGTGACCACTCTTCTGGGGTGCTGGGCTCTCAAAACTCCTTATGGTGAATAAAAATAGATTTGTAGAAAACGCTCTGGCCCACCCCAGTGGCCTCCCTTCTTGCCTCACCGCCTTGTGCTTTTGGCAAGAGAAGGCTGAAGGTCTGGCAGGCCCCGCCTTCCTGAGCCCGGGGCCCAGGACCCTGACTCTTTGGTATCGGACTCTGGGGCGCAGGGGAGGGGAGCAGGACAGGCTGCAGCAGAGAAGCCGAAGGCCCTCAAAAGGGCCTGGGGGGCCGGGGAAGGGAGCACAGGCCTGAGGTCCCCAGGTCTGGTGGGCGGGGTTGAGAGTTTGGTCACAGCAGTCCCAAGAAGGTGGGGGGCTGGGAAGGGGAGGTGGAGTCATCCCTTGGTCGGTCGGTCTGTCTGTCCGTCTTGGGCAGCAGGAAGAAAGATTATTCGGCAGCTTTGGCTTCAGCCCCGTCGGCTTTGCCGTCCACCTCTTCATCCGAGCATTCACCAGCACCTTTCCGGGCCATTCGGCGAGGCACGACAAATGGCAGGTCCCCACGCCTGGGGGGCAGAGGCAGAGGTCGGAGGGCTGGCCAGGGTGGCCCAAGCACAGCTCACACATTCCACAGCGACCCCTAAAGGGAAACTGGTGCCTAACATCCCATGGGAGAAACGAGGCAGAGCCTCCGGGCCACTGCCTCCAGGCAGGACAGGGCAGCTACCAGAGCAGGCTGATACAGCGTTCCCTTCAACCCACGACACTAGCAAACACCTCCAGGAAATCAGGACAGACGAAAATGGGGGAAGGCAGAAGAACAGATGGAGTCACCTCCAGCAAAATGCCACCCTTTGTGCAACTAAGTATAAAATGGGGAAACCGAGAGCTGCGGACAGTGTGTGAACACTGGCACGTTCTTCCATCACGTGGAGAACACAAACGTGAAACACCGACGAGAGTGTCTGCTCTTGCTGACTCAGCTTTGAAAGACTGTCGTGGAAAGGCGGCAGAAATGAGGGTGGTGGTGGGGGACACCCCTGCTTCAGCCATTCCCACTTCTTGGATGTCAACACGCCCAGGAGAGACGCAAGGAGGCCCCTCTCTGTCCCGAGGCCCAGTACGGGCACAGCAGCCTCTGCCAGCGAGCGCTCTCCCACTCTCCCAGCACCTGCCTGGGACGGCCCGGGCTGCCTCTGCACAGCAGGGTGGGAGCAGCCCCACGAGCAGACTGCCCAGCAGGATGGGCTGAAAAACCCAGGGTTCACGGTTTATGCCTCAGGCTGGGCCCCACCCTGGGAGGCCATTAGATCCCCGAGGGGCAGCAGCCCTTGAACCCACTTTCTCCCCTCAAGCGCTGTGCTCCCTGATGTCCAGTTGAGAAAGGGAACCGCCTTCACAGGGGCTTCGCAGTCTGCACAGTGCCGTGCACAACGAACAAGCTTTCGGAGGCAGAAAGACGTGCCGGGCGGAGGGGTCTCACCTGAGCTTGTTCTTGAGGGAGCTGACCTCGCGGTTCATGGCGTCGGCGGTCTCGGTGGCGTCCTCCAGCTCGCGCTGCAGCTTCCTGCGGGAGGCGTTGGCCCTCTGGGCCTCCTCCTCCGCCTCCTCCAGCTGCCGCTTGAGCTGCTTCAGGCGGGCGGACGCCTTGTCAGCCTGCGGAGAGGAGTGGCCGGGTTAGGGCTCCTGGGCAGCGGGGCCGGGCCCGCCCCGCCCCGCCAGCCCGCAAGCCCCGCCCCGCCCGCCGCCAGCCCCGCCCCGCCCGCCCCGCCCCGCCCCGCCAGCCCAGGGCCCCTCCGCGTGCCGCAAGCACACCTGGTCCTTGAACTGCTCCGCGGTCCTGCGCTCGTCGTCCACCTGCAGCAGCACGTCCTTGAGCTTCTTCTCAGCCCGACGCACCTGCTTGCACGCCGCCTGGCGCTCCCTGCCGGGCACAGAGGGGGGCTCAGAGGGGCACTCTCCTGCGGAGGGTCTGGCCCACAGACCACAGGTTGGACCGCCCACCCCGGGGCCTCACTGGGATTTGCCCTCCGGGGAGGCCTTGATGCTCAGGGGACCCCTCCTGACTGAACACCCACTATGAGCTTGTTTCCCCCAGAGACAGGGTGATCGGCCCCGTTTCTCGGATGGGGAAACTGGGGCTCCGGGAAGGGAAGCCACACCTCACAGCGTATGTGCAGTGAGGGACACGGGACAGTGAGACCGGGCTCCTGTGCGCCCGTTACCTACAAACACGTCTCTGTCTAGCTCAGCCCAGTCATCCTCCAGGAACTGGCAGGGGATACCCCAGGTGGCGGGGAGCTCCCTCCCTCTCTCTGTGCAGCCCTCAGGGATGGTCCCCAAAACCCATCGCTTGGCCATGGGCAGCTCCGCCACCCCCACAAGGCCCCAGCGAAACAGAGGACGGCTCCGTCGGGATGGGAGAAACAGCCCCTGGGACTCGGGGACAGAGAGCTGCTTCCTGACTGGACGCAGGGACAGGACTGCCGATGGGCTTGGAGGCTGCTCCAGGTCACAGGACAGGGACACCTACTTGGTCTCGTTGTCCAGCTGCTCTTCCAGCTGTGCGATCTTGGCCTCCAGGGCAGTGATGGAGGCCTTGTACTTGGACTTGACAGTGCCCTCCATCTCCTGCAGCTTGACCTTGAGCTCCTTGTTCTGGCGCTCGAGCTGCTGCCTGGCATTCTCGTTCTTCTGGGCGTGGCTGCGCTCCAGGTTCAGGTCAGTGTTGATCTGGTCGATCTGTGGGAAGAAGGGTAATGACCTTGAGGAAAGCTGGGGATCCTGCTGGGGACAGAGGTGGGACAGCCGGGTCCTGCAGTGCTCCTGATCATACCAGGTCCCCAAAACCTAACAGCAGCTAGGACCTCTCCCGGTAAGCAATCCAGAAGCGGCTGGCGTTGCCCAGGAGGTCCCCAGAACCTGCAGCCCTGCGCCGAGTGCAGAGGGGTGACTGGGGGCCCCGCCCTGCCAACCTGCAGGTTGGCCTTCTTCAGCCTGTCGTTCACCAGCTCCGTGTTGCCCTGCTCCTCCTCCAGCTCCTCCTCCAGCTGGGCGATGCGGGCCTCCAGGCGCCGCTTCTCCTCCAATGCCAGGGCCCTGGGGGAGGCCAGAGGAGTGAGCAGGGGCCTGTCCCAGGGGACCTTTCCCCCACAACACCCGCCTCCACTCACCCTTTGCCGCTGCTGTTGGCAATCTCGTCAGCCAGCTCATCCCGTTCCTGCTGGGCCTGACGCTTGGCACGCTCGGCAGCTGCCAGTTCCTGCCATGAGAACCCAGAGTGTGACCTACTGGGCAGCCCACACCCTGAACAGCCACCTCTTCCACACTGGGCTCTGCACTGCCATCCTCCCCAAGCCCCCGGCCCTCTCCTCTACACCTTCCTGGGCCTGCCTCCTCCATGAAGCCCTTTCTCATGAGCCCCCCAGGCTCATAGGGCTGACTCCTCCCTCTGAGGTCAGAGCTGGGGCCCAACGTGTTACAGAGCCCACTCATCTGAGTGCTAGGAACCAGGCCTAGTGCCAGGGATTTAGAGAAAAGTAAGAAACCGTCCTGGCCGAGTGGGGCATGCTGGACCCTCCCCACCCCGGGCACCAGGCACTGGGAGTGACCAGAAAGAGATGTGTACTAGGACCTGGGACTGAGGACGCTGACACCCAAGGGAAGGACAGGGGCCTCACCCCCAGGGCAAGCCCCCATGGACAAAGACCCAAATGTGACCAAAGGATAGCACAGCCAATACGGCAGGAGCAGAGAAGGGTGTGCCCAGATGTCGGGACCAGCGAGAAGCAGAGTGCTTCCGTATGTGCCTCGTGTGTGACAGGCAAGGGGGCACTCGGGGCACAGGAGTGTGGGAGGGACCCCTCCTCCCCAGGCCCCATTTCACAGCAGGAGGTGGTGACCACAGTCTCCCTCCCCTCCAGGGAGCCCTGCAGGGACTTCTGTCACCAAGAGCCACCCCCACTCCTCCCTGGAGCTCCCCCTCCCACCAGAGGGCAGCGACCCCAGGTCTCCCAGGCTTTGGCCCCGGACCACCTCCTGCAGCTGGATCATCTCGGCCTCCATGCTCTTCAGCTTCTTCTCGTTCTCCTTGGCCTGCGCCAGGATCTCCTCGCGGGACGTGCGCGTGTCGTCCAGCTCACGCATGTAGTCCTTCATCTGGGCCTGGGGCGAGGAGGAGACGCTTGACACCCCCACCCCAGAGGCCACCATCCAGCCCCTGCCCCACCATCTGCCCTCCCACCCCCTCCAGGGACAACATGGAGCAGGACCTTCTGGCTGCTTTTCACCCTGACAGGGCCATTAAAAAGGGCGAAGTAGTAGCTACAGCAAAATGTCCCTTCGCCCCCCACCATGTGTGCACTTCAGGGCCATTAGGATCCACCAGCACACTCTGGGCGTGGGACTCACGGCCCACAGACTGGCCCCAGTTGCGTGGCTTCCACTCCCTGCAGCCCCTGGGCACGGGGATCTGGAGTTGCTGCACCTTCCCCAGCGCACGCCTGCTCCCCTGCCAGGTCCTCCTGACCACAGGGAGGGCGTGAATCCGTTCTTTTTCAGTCTCATGCTGTGTGCTTTCATTCCAAAAATTTTGTGAAGCATCTTTTTTTTCTTCTTGGGCAGAAAATCCCAAATTGACACTCCCCATGTCAAAGGGCGCAACTCTTGTTAGCTTCACCCAGGTGCCAGGAAGAGAACGCCAGCAGCCTGCAGGGATCTATGCCCTGTGCCCTCACCAGCCACTGACGTTTAAATGTATTCTTGTTGCTGCCAGGGGGCTGGGTGTGATGGGCATCTCAGAACTCTTAAATTTGTTGTTTCTTAACTAGGGGTCAAATGAGAATGTGCCCGGTGTGTCCCCTCTCCAGTTGCTCCTCTGAACCTTCAGCCCCAACCTTCCATCATCACCCATTAGGCTGCAGGGAGTCACCCGCGGCCACAGCAGGTTTCTTCTGCACACGTGCCACTAGGTGACCCCCTCCCCTGTCCCCACTGCAGAGCCGGGTGTACACACTCCGCTCTCTGACGCACTCAAAGGCACAGGCCGTCCTGCGGGTTGGCTCTCAGGCCGTTTTCCCTTCAGCCCCTGGGCCTGACTCTCCATCTGTGAGACAGGCTAGGGCACCAAGGCCTTCCCTGGCTGGGGGAGGGCGGCACTCTCCAGCATTCACTGGACACCCCGCTAGTGTCCCAGTTCCATGCTGAGCCCAGGGCCACTGAGTCTGGCCAGATCTGGTTTGGGCCAGCCTGACCTCACCTGCAGCTTCCGGAGCTGTTTGATGGCTTCATCGCGGTTCTTGTTGGCTGAGTCAATCTGGGCCTCCAGGTCCTTCAGGTCCATCTCCAGCTTCTTCCGAGCGGCCATTGCCATAGAGCGCTGCTTCCTCTCGTCCTCCAGCTCTGCCTCCATCTCCCGCACCTGGGGGGACGCCGGCAGCTCCAGAGGCCAGACCCACACACCCTCGACTCCAGCTGTGAGCCCAGGTGGCTTCGGCCCAGTTCTGTGGGATCCATGCACCCTCCAGTGGCCAAATGGAGGACTGAGCAGAAAACCCTGGTAGAGCCACTGACTCCCCTGCCCTTCCTGAGGACAGAGCAATGGTCCAGGAGCCCTGGACAATCAGGTGGTAGGACAGAACAGAAGCCTGCCCAGAACATGGGGCAGGCTGGGGGCATGTCCCGCTCCAGGGGGAGCGGGAGGGACATACGCACCTGTCTGACCAGCTGCTTCTTCTTCTCCTCACTCTGCTCGTCCCGGCCCTGCAGGTCCCGCTCGAACTGGGCCCTCATGGCCTGCAGGTTCACTTCCAGCCGGAGCTTGGCGTCCTCGGTGGCCTGGAGCTCATCCTCCAGCTCCTCGAGCTGGGTCTTCATCTCCTCGACTTGCTGCTCCAGGGCCCGCTTCGACTTCTCCAGCTCATGGACCTGCCCCCGAAGGAACCAGTGTCATGAGCAGAGGCACAAGAGGCCCGAGATCCCTGCCTCAGTGTCCGCTCACCCGGTCGACCTGTGCACTACCCCCTGGGCCCCTCCCGGGACTCACGCTCTTGCCCACGTCGTCCTTGGAGCTCATGAGGTCCTCCATCTCCGTGCGGAACTGCTTGTTGAGCCGCTCCAGCTCCGCCTTCTGCTCCACGGCCTCCTCCAGGGCCCGGGCCAGCGACAGCGCCTTGGTCTCCCTCTCACGGGCTTCGGCCTCCGCCCGGTCGCGCTCCTCCGCGTACTTGGCCGAGATGGTCTTCTCCTCAGCCAGGAGCTGGGAGAGATGGGGGGTCATGAGTCTCGGGCGACGAACCCCTACAAGGAGCTCCGAACCCGCTGACCTCGCTCAGGCCGGCCATCCAGATCCAGCTCCTTGAGGAGTGAAGGGCCTGTGCTGGGTCTGAGGGGTGGGGACCAGGAAGAGCCAGCAAGCACCAGGCGGCTGCCGGGGGAACCCTGCTGTCCCCGGGGTGACATGCACTGCTCACTATGTCCCTGTAACCAGACAAGGGTAGAGATAGTCCCTGCCACCTTAGGGGAAGTCCGTCCTTGTTATCACTTAGCAAGGGTTCTTTATGTCACACAGCGCCCCTTCCACGAGAACCCACAGGAAACAATGCAGATACCCAGTGTGGAAAGGCTTTGGAAGTTCTCCTGAATGAATGGACGGGTGTTTACCTTGAAGCCTGTGACTCTGGCTGCTTAGAAGCCTGAAGCCCAAGAGTGGCCGCCTCCAAGTACATGAGTTTAAACCCCTTGGTCCACACTCTGCATGGGCTGCCTTTCGTCCGATCTTGTATTCTAACCTTCCCATGCCCTTTGCACAAACTGTTTCTTAGTGGACCAGGGAGTAAATGCCTTAGACTTTAGGGGCTGTGTCCGTGTAGCAACGATGTGACTCTGCCCTGATGGCACGACAACAGTCGGAGACAATAGGAGAGGAGGCAGCAGGGCCGAGCCCAAGACCCCTCCTTCCAAAATGATGGGCGCCGGGTGGCGCGAGCCTGGACCCCAAGTCCTGACTTATTCTGTTTTCCTATCCCAGGCCCGTGTCAGCGTGACTGTAACCTGCCTGATCCTTTAGTGTGAGGAGGAGGTACTGACAAGTGAAGAATAATTCAAAGTAATTAAAATCAGATCATTACAAAAAATGTGAAAGTTACGAGAAACAGAAAGCTGAACACTCGGTCCTGAACCTGTGGTGTGAAGATGGCCTGTTCCCAGCACACCCCTGCCAGGCCCCTCAACAAGAAGGGCACCTGGGGGACTCCCAGCACCTGCAGGAGTGATGGGACCCCAGGGCCCGCTCCTGCTCAGGGGCCGTGGCCTGAGGCCACGGTGCTGGAGGAAGACAGGAAGTGAGGAGGAGCTCGAAGGCGGCGCTCACCTGGTCAAACTTCTTCTGCTTCTTCTCCAGGTTGGAGACGCTCTGCCGCTGGTGGTCCAGGTCCACGAGCAGGTCGTCCAGCTCCTGCTGCAGCCGCGTCTTGGTCTTCTCCAGCTTGTCGTAGGCGGCCACCTTCTCCTCGTAGCGCTGGCTCAGGCCCTCCAGGTCCTTCTGGAGCTTCCTCTTGGCTTCCTCCACAGTCTCCAGACACCCCACGCCATCCTCCATCTTCTTCTTCATGTCAGTCACCTGGCCAGGAATAAGGAGACACCCAGGATGGCACCTGCTCAGGGAACAACCTGTGTCTGAGGCAGCTAGAGCTGGCCTGCTCTTCTTGAATACAGACCAGGGAGCCCAGCCAGGTGTGGAGGCTTCCCCCTTCTATCAGGCTAGAGAGATGAACTTTGTGCTGAGGGCATCTATGGACTCCATGGAGCTGAGGGCAGGGCAGGTCTGAAGCGCCTCTCCACTGTGACCCGCTCCAGGCTGCTCATTTACAAAGACCGAGGCCCAGGCAGGCACGTCCGCCAGTCACCTCGCCCTAGGTAGCAGGGCCAGTGCCTTCTGGGGAATTTGTCTCCTGGGGGCACGAGGACCCGGGCACCTGCCCTGCACCCTCTCGTGTTTGCACGCGGACAGAAAACTGCCACCCATAGCACATGCTGGCCGCTCCTACTCAGACCATGGAGCAGACCGTGGGTCCGTCCTGTGCGTAGGGCACATCTGGCCTGGCACACTTAAGTCCCAGGACAGGATCTAGAATGGGGGCTCATGGTCCACTTTAAGCCATGGATCCTGGGGCAGCGTAGAGCAGACCAGGACTCCTCCTCCTCATCCCGATGTGACACACAAAATACACGGTATGGTCAGGAAGGTGAATGCGGACAAAGGCGGCTGCCAGAGGTTCCACTGAACTGGGGAGTGACCCACGTGCTTCTCCGTGAGCACCACGGAGAGAACCCCCTGAAGTACAGGGAGCCCACAGACACCCCGAAGCCCTTCCGTGTCTGGACATGGTGACTGCTGGTTTCTAGGGACCAGGACGACAGGCGCTGGGACTGCCGTGGCCTGCGGTCTACATTCATCAGGGAGGAAATGCCAGGTGTCAGCTGGACACTGGCGAAGGCGAGGACGTTCAGTCTGGTCTCCAAGTTCACGGATCCGGGAATTCCACCCGGGGACCCAGGGCTAGGTGCCCTGGGCTGGAGAGGATGGAAACTCCCTGGAGAGGAAGGGCGCCCGGCTCAGGCCGACCAGGGCAGACCCAGCCTGCAGAATCCGACCAGTGTCCCTGGGCCACCCGGTAGCCTGGGAGTCTTGCAGGTGATGTATCACCAAACCTGGGCATGCAGGGTGGCAATCTGCTTCTCCAGGTTGTGCTTGGCCTCCTCCTCCTCCTCCAGCTGCTCCTTCAGGGAGTTCTTCTCGTCTTCCACCTGCTTCAGCTTGGTGCTCAGGCCCAGCTTCTGCCGGTTCTCTTCCTGCAGCAGCTCCTACTCCGAGAACGAGAGGGACGCAGGGCTCAGGAGGTGCAGCGCCAGAGCTTCAGGGAACCCACTCCCATGGCTGAGGGAGCAACTGGTGCCTCTGACACAGGGAACAGCTTATAAAGTCCTATAAAGTCCTGGTGGGGAGCCGGGGGACCCAGAGACCCCATGGATGCAGGGGAGGATGGATAATCTGGGGAGCCTGGGACGGGACACTCAGAGACCTGGCAGGTGATGCCATGTGGGAACTTCATCCTCACAGGAAATGGTCCAATTCCAGAATCTTGCTGCCACCCTTACCTGTGTGTCCTGCAGCTGCGACTCCAGAGTGGAGAAGTCCTTGGTGAGCTTGCTGGACTTGCTGTCAGACTGGCTGAGAAGACCTGTCACATTGTCCAGCTCGACCTGCACAGGGACAGGAGAGACAGAAGCCCAGGAGCTTGACCATGACCGCTCTGGCCCCACCTGGGTGCCTCTAGGGTAACCTGGTCCCGAGGCACAGGCTGAACCCAGAAGCCTCGCTGAGGAGCCCATGTGAAGCATTACAAAGAGAAGGAGTCCTAGAGAACTGGACCAAGACCGAGGAGCCCCTGAAGGGACCACCGCCCAGCCCCGGGTCGCAGCAGAGGCCTCACCTGCAGCTTGGTGACCTTGTCGGCCAGCTCCGTGCGCACTCGCTCTCCCTCGGTGAGCTTCACCTGCAGCTCCTGCAGCTGGGCCTCCACTTTCTTCCGCTTGTGCTCCGAGTCCCCTTTGCCCTGCAGCAGGACCTTCACCTCATTGGCCAGCTCCCCTCGCTCATTCTCCAGGGTCTGTTTGGCCTTCTCAAGGTTGGCTTTCACCTGGTGGAGGAGGAAGCAAAGGAGTGAAGAGGGGCATCTGGTCCCTGCCATGAAGCTGCTCTTGCCAGTGCCCCAGGAAGGACCGCAGCGTTCGGATCCAGAAACGGCCGCCTCTGCGGCAAAAGGGATGTTGGGCTAGTTTGGGAGGTGGCCTGCTAGCCAGAGTCCTGGTTTCAGAAGTCCCACGCCTGATCTGTCCTCACTCAACTGGAAAGTGACACCCAGCACGTGTCCCCCTCTCTGAAGGCCTCCACTTTCCCATCTTTAAAACAAGCCCCGCTTAGCCCCCTCATGGGTAGAGGGAACATTCCATATAAGGTGTTGTAATTGCAGATACTATGATTTTGGTTATGACCCTATAAAATGAAGGAAGTTATAATTTTCATAGTTAAACATCCAGTGAAGCCACTTTGAAATTTGATATTCGAAGTAATAATGTAATGTTTATCCCAAAAACAAAGTGGAGTTTATAGAACCAACACAATCCCATCCTAGTCTGCACCAAGCGGGCCACAGGGTCACGGGCAAGTTCAAAGGTAAGCCATGAATGCAAAGAATGCTGGGTAAAAACAGCCAAAGAACAAAGACAGGTTTCAACCTACACAGAACCGGGTGGAAATTGAAGGGAGACAGATGATAAAGGCTTGTTTGTAAAACATTTTATAGGTTGCCACATGGAACAGCCTTTGGCCTCTTGAGCTACCACTGAGAGTGTCTGTGAGCTGGGAGCCAGACGAGGCAGGACGTGTCCTGTTAAGGAACCGCTGGGCCATCGGCTGCCAGGCAGAGAATCCTGCTGGGACTGATATCTGCAGGGTCCCCCAAGAACTCCAGCTGACCATCTCTGGGGGTATTCTAGAGAGGACCCAGGTTTCAGAAAAGGGACCCTAAGGTCCTGGGAAACGCAGTTTCAGGGGAACCCCAGTTCCTGGAAGCTCTCTGGTCTGGCCAGTTGTCTGATGAAACAGTAAGGATGACGGTGATGGACAACTTACTGAGCCCGCGCTACCCAAGTACTTCACACGTCATCAGCACCAGCTCAGCTCACATGCATGTGTAAGAGAGACCTACCGGCAGCCTCCTTTACAGACGGGAAGCTGACACACAGGGTGTCATCTGTCCAATCACTCAGCCACTAAGGGCTAGAGCTGGCCTCCGACCCAGGCGGTCTGGCTCTGGGGCTGCTCTGTCATACAGGCCTGGCCTGGAGTGGCAGCTCGTCTCCAGGACGGCCCCGCCCCTACAAGGAATAAGACCCACCCCCCTCCCACCAAAGTCCCGAGCAGGGCCCTGGGGGAAGCCCACACACCCGTTTCGTCTGCTCCAGCTGCTCGGCCAGCTCCTCCACGGCCTGGGAGTGCTTCTGCCTCATCTCCTGGATCTGGGCCTCGTGCGTCTTGGCCTCTTCCTCCAGGGTCTTCTTTAGGATGTTCACTTCCTGCTCACGCTTGGACCTGGGGAGAAATCCCTCAGAATGGAGGCCAGGGACCCTGCAGTGACACTGCCCCTGGGGCTCTTCCCCGCTGCAGGGAGGCCAGCAAGGTGCACTAGCCACCTCAGGCAGCTTTTCTGCCAGGTGCCCCTCCTCAGCTGTCCACCCTCAAAGACACCGTGGAGGCTTCCATGCCCTCGCAGCCTTCAAGCCCACTCTGTTTCCCCCGGACTTCAAGCGGGGCTCCTTCCCAGGCCTCTCAGCCAAGAAGGAGCTACGGCTCCCCTGCTCTCCGGTCCGCACGTGACAGTAAGGCGCCGTGCAGGTCAGGGGCCTGGGATCCACCGCTCGAGGCCAGGGCCTCCTCTCTCCCGGCTGGGCCGTGGCTGGCCGGCCCCCTGGCACACCTGAGCTCCTGCTGGGCAGCCGTGGAGTCCAGGGTGTCCTCCAGCTCTGTCTTCAGAGCCTCCAGCTCTTCCCCGAGGTCCCGCTTCTGCTTCTCAGCTTTGTTCCGAGAGGCTCGCTCGGACTCCAGGTCTTCCTGGAGTTCAGAGATCTGAGACTCCAGCTCGCGGATCTTCTTCAGGGCCATGTTCTTCTGGGTGGCTTCCTCCTCCACTCTGCCAAAGAAACAAACCTCAGGATGCGGCCATTTTTACCTTTAAGGGGTGGGGCAGAGTTTGCAGAAAAGGTGTTAGAAAGCCACTCCTGGCAGTCGGAGTCACGTGCCTTAGGGACTTCACGCAGCCGAAGTAGCATGTGAGGCCTGCCACGCGGAAGAGCCAGGGGCAATACCACCACGAGGACTGCAAAGCCGCCTACAGAAATCATTTCATTTTCCAAATGAAAAGCCAGTAATTAAAACATAGTAAGTTCTATGTAAAATAAGTGAAGAAAAAGGGCCGCGTGGGGGCAGAGGAGATTCACCGAACCCCCCACTGCTGCCCCAGCTTTGCTGTGGCCCTAAAACTGCTCTCAGAAACAGCCTGCTGAGGGGGATGCCTACAGCCAGTAAATTGTAAGAAGATAAAGAAATGAAAGGACTGTGGCAGCTGGATGCCTGCTTGAGGATTATAAACAGACAGACGAGTGGCGGGAAACGTGCCTTTCGTAAACAGAGACGGCTTTGCTGCGCACCGGCCTCCCCGCCCACTGATGCCCGGGAACCACAGCAGGACGCCGGCAGGAAGCGCTGGCTCCGGCTCTCACCTGGCCAGGGCGGCCTGAAGCTCCTCCTCCTTCTTGGCCAGCTGCATCTTGAGTTCAGCGATCTGAGCCTGGAGCTCGGCAATCTGGTCGTTGAGGTCCGTGGAGTCCCCCTCCAGCTTCCGGCGGGTCTTCTCCAGCTCCTGACGCTGCTTCTCCTCCCTGCGGAGGCGCTCTGCGAGGGAGGATGGGGAGAAGCCGATGGAGCCGCCAGCGGCCATAAACTGCGCCATCTTTGTTTTTAATTCTTACATGAACACTGCATCCTTATCATAAGGTATACATAAGGTTTGGAGAATCAAAATGCAGACTCTCGTCCCAACTCCTGGGTGAAGGGGAAGAGCATCACCAGGAGCTGCCAGGTCCTGTGTCTCCCCTACTCCACCCGCAGCCCTGGACACAGCGGGCCACCCCGCATCTCTGCAGAGGACTCAGTGGTTTCTGGCACAAGCGCAGAGCTCCAGGATTTCCCCACCCCCGTGTCCACTCCTCTCAAGGAGCAGGGGACAAGGGGTGCACAGATGACCACAGACCTGCGCTGCCACCCCGTCCTCCTCACCACAGATCCCCAGGGCACAGGCAGACGAAGACAGGATCTGTCACCCTGCCCCAAGACAAGCAATGGCCCTGAAATATCAGTCCAGCACTTAACAGAGCACACGGCGTGTCCACAAGCATGAGACAGTTTGGCCTTCACAAATGCCCTTCCACCGTGTCCCTTAGAGGTAAGAGAAACTAAAGCTCATGGAGATGAAGTGACAGGTACAAGGTGACACAGCTAGTAAGCGGCAGAGCCGGGGGGCCAACCCGGAACCTGTTAGGAAGTCTCGAAAGCTTGTGAAATGCATGGTGAGCAGCAACGGAGAATCAGGAGGGCTTCACTCCGGGTGTCCTTCACTGGGGACCGCCCTCCCAGCCACACAGCGCTGGTGCCTAGCGCCCAGAGTCCTACAGCGACTGGGTGCTGAGTCCTAGGGTTTGACGCAGCAGCTGGCTGCTGTGGACCCTGAGCCTCGCGCACGTGGAAGTGAGCGTGACTCCCGCCTGGTGCCCCCACTCCCGGCGGCAATGGCCCTGGGAGGTGTGCGCCTCGGGCTCCCAAAGCCAGCTCCTGCCCATCACCCTCTTACCCTCCAGGTCAGTGATCATGGCCTCGTGTTTGTTCTTGAGCTTGGCCAGGCTCTTCGATTTCTCCTCCTCTTCCGTGAGGTTGGTGGTGAACTCAGCTATCCTGTCTTCCAACAGCTTCTTCTCCTGGGGGGGTGTGGAGGGTGCGGGAGGAGGAGTGAGGCTGGGTCGGGGCTCAGCGTTAGCTGAGCACAGACACTTCAGCTCTCTTCAAAGCACGGCTTGTCCAGAAACCCACCACTGAACGGAGGGACAAGGACTTAAATAACTGGTTCACTGGGACTTCCTGGATCAAAGGGGTCACTCTGTAAGGTCACTAACTCCCCTTGAAGAGCAGGATAAGCTTCCTTGACCTACAAATGTGGGTACCAGAGCCCTTCCGGGGCCTGTTTTACCCCCTCGGGCCCAGGTCAGGAAGGCCTCCGGGGCAGCGAGTGTTGGGGAGGGGGCTCAGGCACCGCCTTCTCCAGGCCTTGTGCTTGTCCACTGGGGGCTGCGGCCACCCCTCAAGCCCACAGAGTCCTCACTGCCCGTGCTGTGTGGCCCCTGCTGCAGTCCTAACACACCAGGGCTTCCCCCCAACAGCACAGCCACGGAAATAAGTACACACTGTCACTCAGCATGAGCATTCCGCTCCCTGAGTCACAGAGCTCCCAGCAGCCACCCTGCCACCCCAACCCCACAGCCTGCCCTTGAGGTCGGGGATGGCATTCTGACCGAGTCCTTTCTTCTCCTCCAACACACCCCTCAGCTTCTATTTGCCATCGGGCTGACAGAGACCCAGCTTGGTTCTCAAAAGAAGCAGTCACCCCCTTGGGGAAGGCTGAAGGGGAAGTACCCACCCCTCACCCCCAGGTGCCCACAGCGGCACTCGTGACCAACACGCAGTGCCACACAAACGGTTCAGCTCTGCCAAGTCTCGGCTCTCAAGGGCTTACGAAGAGCTTTATTAAGACATGTCAGACCCTTCCTTGGGCCGCACTCAGGTACGAGAACCATCCCTTCAAATGACCCTGGCGCCCAGAGGCCCTGGGACACCCAGGAAGGAGAATCTGCTGCAGAGCAGCAGCCACAGCGCTTCAGGCAGCAGAGGCGGGATGCGCGGCCGGGCACGGGGCCTGGCTCACTCCCACAGCCCACAGCCCCGCCCGCCGAGGGCCTCACCTTGGCCAGCTTGCAGTTCTGATCTTCCAGGATGATCTGGTCTTCCTCCAGCTTCTTCAGCTTGGCCTCAGTGGTCACCTTCTCCAGCTGCAGCTTCTGGCGGGCACTCTCCTCCTCCTCCAGCTGCTCCTCCAGTTCCTGTCACAAAGCCAAAGGGACAGTGAGGACCGCAGGCCACGCCAAGCCGAGCGGTGGGGCTGAGATGTGACCCAACCCCTACAAATTTAAAACTGGGGTACAGGGACAAGAACCCAGGTCCAATCACAAGGTCGCTTGTTCTGAGGTGCTTCCTTTAGAGCAAGCTTCCCGCCAGTGATGACGTGGGCCGAGAGCAGAGCTGGCCGCCCTCCGCTCCTCTGACCCGCCACGGCAGGACCGAGGGAGGGAACCGAAACTGACTCCGATGCTCAGATGGGCAGTGCACTTGGAGAGCTGAGACACGCATGTGAGAAACCACCGCCCCACAGAGAAAACCCCTCAAAGGCTGCCCCAAGTGGACAAAAGCTAGCCCACCCTGGCACTTGCATTTCTGTGTTCTCTCCAGTCCCTGTGTCACTGCTCTTCACCAGACCCTGTCCCCTCGTCCCCATGTCTGGTGTCCGGCCCTGCCCCTTTTCTCCAGGGGGCAGGAAGCTGGATTACCTGGATGTTTTGCTGCATTTTCTTCTTCTCCGTCTGCAGGTGCTGACAGCGCTCCTCCTCCTCCTCCACCCTGGCCTCAAGGTCATGGCAAATCTCCTCCAGCTCCTGCTTCTTGGCCGTCAGGCGGGCCCGGAGCTCCTCAGCTTCAGCACACAGTTCTGTTTCCGCCTGGAGCTGCTCCTGCAGCTGCAGCTTCTCTGCCATGAGCTGCAAACGACACGTGCACAATGCCAGTTCCTCGCAGCCTCCTCGGGCACTCCCGGCCCGGTGTGCCCCAGCTCAGGCTTCCAGAGGGAGGACCGCGCTGCCATGCTGACAAAGGAGTTTCATCTGGGGAGTGCTTAAGCTCCCAGGCATTCTCTATATACCATGTCCTTTATGCTTCACCACTGAGCCATGAGCTGTACACCAACATCCCTAGGAAACAGGCTCAGAGAAGTTAGGTGCTGGAGCTGGGCCTCGAACCCCACACTCAAGAACTTTCCATCCCATTAGGCGGCCTCCCTACATCACATAACCCTGAATGAAGTCTACAGAAAAATTAACTGTTTTTCTAGTGAAGTATCCCCTTAAACTCCAACATGCCTTGCCTACAGATGGCCAGCAGGTGGCAGCACTGGCATCAGCTGTACTACACTGGGACCAGCTGTACTCACCTGCGACTGGAGGGTCTCCATTTCCACCAGCCTGTTCTCCGCAGCCAGCTGCTTCTCTCGGACCTTCACCAGCTCCTCCTCCTTGGCCATCATCTCCTCTTCCTGGCGGCTCACCTGCAGCAGTGGTTTGACCTGGGAAAGGAGATGGAGACAGACATGCGCAGCTGAAGACATCTGTCCCAGACGACAGCAATGAGGCTCTTCCACCTGTGGACATGTGAGCTCCCAAGGGTGCGGGGTAACCAGGCCCACTGCAGGGTACAAAGCCTGCAGCCTTTCTGGAAATCAATTTGGTGCTGTGTGCCCCAGGCTTCTGACCTCCTCTTACATTTCAGAGAAACTGTTCCTATGTAGGCATGAAGATATGCATAGCAGCATTGTTTATAACGAAAAATTGGAAACTAGATCAGGCCCTGGCTGGTGTGGCTCCGAGGGCTGAGCGCCAGCCGGTGAACAGGGTCAAGGGCGTGTGTGGGGTGCGGGCCAGGTCTCCAGCTGGGGGCGTGCAAGAGGCACCCAACTGATGCTTCTCTCATACACATTGAAGTTTCTTTTCCTCTCTTTCTCCCTCCCTTCCTCTTTTTCTAAAAAATAAAAATCTTTTTTAAAAAAGAAGAAATTAGATCAAGACCCATCATTGATAAAGTAGCCAGATAAATTGTGAATGTCTCTAGGGAAACTTATTCTGCCTTTTTAAAAACGATGCTCGCCCTGGCTGGTGTGGCTCAGTGACATAAGCATCGGCCTGAGAACTGAAAGGCTGCCGGTTCGACTCCCAGCCAGGGCACATGCCCGGGCTGCAGGCCGGGCCCCTGGCTGGGGGTGTGTGAGAGGCAGCCCATCGATGTTCCTCTCTCGCACCCTGACGTTTCTCTCCGTTTCTCCCTCTCTTCCCCTCTCTCTAAAAATAAAAATTTTTAAAAATGATGCTCAGAAAGGAATTTTAAATGAAAAATGCAAGACTTTATACAAGCCACAGCTCAGCTATGTGAGAATATATATGGTTCACACAGCACAGAGACTTACAGGGAGTAAAAAAATGACAGCAATAATAAATATTAAAACAACTACTGAACGTTGACATTGGCTTGGCATTGATGAAATTACGGGTAAATATTCATTTTCTTCTTTATGTATTTTGTTAGCCTAGCTTTTCATAATCACTGCCAATTAGTTATTATAAGCAGAAACAGATTTGACTTATTAAAAGGGATTTGTTAAAGGCTGGGGAAAGCCCATCTAGCTGTGCGCAAAGCTTCTGACTGACTGTCCATGGGCTCCTGGGAAGGCGGGCCCAAGATGTGTGTGGCCATGGCAGGCGGGGCCTTCACATCCTAGAAGCTGCTGTTTGAGCAGCCCTAGCCCGACCTGACAGCAGGCCGCGGCCTTCCAAACCAGACAAATGCCACAGCTCACGTGTCCCTAGACCCCATGGGCAGGACCACCCTGGAGTCACACTGCCAGGCCCAGGGAGGCAAAGGCAAAGTGTCCCTCCCAGAGACACGAGTCCCACACTGAGGCCCGCTCAGCCCCTCTGCCGTGATGGAAGCCGGCAGAGCACAGGCCGGGCGGCGGCGCGGGAGGCCCCTCCCAGGACCCACCTTGGTGAAGAGCCGCCACCACTGCCAGTTCCGCAGCTTGAGGTAGGCGGCGCAGTTCCTCTGCAGGACCTTCATGGCCGTCAGCTGCTGCTGCCGCTTGGCAAAGGCCCTGTGGGTGAGGGGCACGGTCAACACCTTGGCAGGGGGACGGCCAACCCCTAAGCTGTCAGTCCTGACCTCACTCCGGGAGGCTTTTCTGGAGGGACGGCCCCTGCCGGGGGCACCTCAAAGCCAAAGTGGAGGGAAAGAGGCTGACCTTGAGGGAGAGAACTTGCAGACGATGACAAGGACCCAGGTCACAGGACTACCCTCCTGCACTAAGGGGCACAAGAGTTCATGAGGTGAAGAGTCTTGTGCAGCAACTGCAGATCCAAGCCAAGCATGATCACCAGCCATGCAGTCGATCTTCAGACCCCGGCTTCCCACCCCGCTGACGCCCGCTAGTGAGGCTTCTAGATAAAGGCTCTGTCTCCCAGCGCTCAGAGCTTAGGCTGCAACGTGTCCCTGAGCACAGACACAGGGCTCAAGAAACCAACGTGTGGCCGCCCCACCCACTGCCCTGCAGTGGGCGAGGCCCTGATCGCAAAGAGCTGCTTGGCCTAACTGAAGGGCAGCCTCCTCCCCTGGGAACTCAGGGTACTCGGGACGGCCAGGCTCCGGGTACTCTGGGGACAGGGAGGAGTGTCAGTGAGCGGGAGCCTTCAGGGCAGACAGATCCAAGCACAGTCACCTCCTGTCAACCTGGTTACTTTGAACAGCAGGCACAAACCCAGGAAGCAGGGGATCAGGGAGAGCCAGGTGGCTCTCCCTCAGGCAGACACCTGACTGGCACTAGGACTCCCAAGGCCACAACTTCCTAAAATGCCCTTCTGCACCAGGAGAGCTCGGAGGGGCTTGAATGCGGGGCCGGCGAGACGGAGGCCGGTGTCTCAGGAACTCACTTCCTGGCCAGGTAGCCCCTGCAGCAGGCCTGGAACCCGATGATGACGTCGGTGATCTTCAGGTCTCTCTCCTCCTCCAGGTGGGCCAGCACGCCGGCCCGGAAGAACACCTTGCTCTGGCCGATGCGGTAGAGGTTGCTGTCCAGCTCCAAGGCTTTGATCTAAACGGAGAACAGGCCATTTACTGGGTGAAACCCGGAGCCCGTGAACAACGCTGACAGCCTGCTTTGGTGGGGGTGGGGGTGCGGTTAGGGGTGGGGGCAACAAAGGGCCAGTCCTGGCGCTGCTGCTGCTTCTCTGCTGGGCAGCCTGTCTCCTGGAGCTCAAGGGGACACTAGGAAGAGGGGCCAGTGGGTCCCAGGCTGGGGCAGGGTGACACGTCAGACTTGAGGAGAAACACAGAATCCTCAGCACTAAAAGGAACCGAAAGGCCCTCTCTTCCTCCTACCTCCCACCTCTGCACACTGCAGTCACGCTCGGCAAACGCCCGGGATCCCACCCTC
>PVIA01015858.1:0-21098 GCA_004024845.1 Tonatia bakeri | reverse complement strand
TTGTTTATTTGGGTCCTGTCTCTTTTTTTCTTGATGAGCCTGAGTAAAGGGTTGTTGATTTTGTTTATCTTTTCAAAGAAGCAGCTCCTGTATTCATTGATCCTTAGAATTGTGCTTTTAGTCTCTATGTCATTTAATTCTGCTCTGATCTTGGTTATTTCCTTCCTTCTACTTGCTCTGGGCTGTCTTTGTTGTTGTTCCTAGAGTTCTTGTAGGTGTAGGGTTAGGGTGTTTGTTTGGAATATTTCTGTTTTTTTTAGGTAGGCCTGTATCACTATGAACTTCCTCCTCAGGACTGCCTTTGCTGTGTCCCATAAGTTTTGGGTTGTTGTGAGTTCATTTTTGTTTAAATCCAGGAACTTTTTGATTTCTTCCCTAATTGCATTCTTGACCCACTCATTGTTTAATAGCATGCTCTTCAATTTCCATGATTTTGAGTGTTTTGGGTTTTTTCCCTTGGGGTTGATTTCTAATTTCAGTCCCTTATGGTTGGAGAAAATGCTTGGTATGATTTCAGTTTTCTTGAATTTGTTGTGGCTTGTTTTGTGTCCTGTCATGTGGTCTATCTTTGAAAATGTTCCATGTGTATTTGAAAAGAATGTGCTTCTTTGGGATGGAGGGCTCTATATATATCAGTTAAGTCCATTTGATCCAGGGCATTGTTCAATGCCACAGTATCTTTGCTGATATTTTGTTTGGAAGGTCTGTCCATTTTTGACAGTGGGGTGTTAAAATCCCCTAGTATAATTGTGTTGCGGTCAGTATGTTTCCTGAAGTCCACGAAGATTTTGTTTATGTATTTGGGTATTGTTGGGTGCATATATATTTACAATGTTTATGCCTTCTTGGTGGATTCTTCCCTTGAGTATTATGAAGTGGCCTTCTGGGTGTCTCTTTATGGCCCTTTTTTTGAAGTCTATTTTGTCTGATGGGAGTATTGCTACCCCAGCTTTTTTCCCTGTCTGTTTGCTTGGAAAATCTGTTTCTAGCCCTTCACTTTCAGTCTGTGTAGGTCTTTTCTCCTGAGATGAGTCTCTTGTACGCAGTAAATTAGTGGTCATGCTTTCTTACCCATTCAGCTATTCTGTGTCTCTTGATTGGAACATTTAATCCATTTACATTTAAGGTTATTATTGATAGGTACTTATTCCTTGCCTTTTCGTATCTGTGTTCCTCCCTCCCTCTCTCTCTCTCTCTGTTTTCCTTCCTTTCCTAGAAAAATGTGTTTGAGAAGATAGAGGGCAGAGAAATTATAACACTAAGGAATAATACCATGCTAAGAACAGGAAAAAAGGAAACAAATTTAAATGAAAATAAGAGTAGGCACAAAGAAGGCAGAATAAGTAGGACAGAGGAAGAGTAAACTATGAAATTTGAAAATAAAATAGTGAAGAAGTAGGATTAAATTGAGGAAAAAGATAAACAACTGCAATGTGAATGACAAATGAGCAAAGATTAATAAAGGTAAAAATAGACTAAGACTATTGTAAGAAAATGAGAGAGAATGTGAGGTGACTAAAGGAAAAAAAAAAGATTTTGAGAGGATAGAGTCCGGAGAAGTAGTTGTAATAAGGAATGGAAAGAATACATAGATTGGGAAAAAATAAAATTTAAAATGAGAATAAGAAAGGGAAGGTAGAAGGCATAATGTAGTAAGTCAAGGGAAGAGTAAAATATGAGATTTGAAATAAAAATAAAATTTAAGAAAGTTAAATAATAGGATAAAATTGAAGAAATAGAAAAATGTTAAAAAGCTATGCAAGAGAAAAAAATATGCGAATACTATAAAAGAATGAGGTGGAATTCATCTCAGCAGGGTTTGGTGTTTGTCTGTCATCTTCTGGATCTGACTCTGGTAATGTCAGATGGTGTTCCTGTGTAGCTGTAGGCATCCTCTTCAAGGCTATAAGTGGCCCACAGTCTGTGGCTATCTCCTTCAGGCTTGGCTGCATCCTGGCTGGTCCTTGCTACTGTGTCCTTTGGCTTTTTATCAGTACAAGGCTCAGCAATGGGTCATCTAACGTCCAGCAGCATTGTAGTTACCCCCTCCACCTGCCTAGAAGGGGCTAGTTGTGCAGTTGGGTGGATGGGATTCCTGGATCTCGCCAGGGACACTGTTCAGTCTTCAGGATAGATTGCGTGTATGTTCCCCTGCATCTGTGCCACACTTCTTGTTCTGACCCAGATTATTTTCTGTAATGTTTAGTGTCTGATGAATTAGCTGTCCGTTTCATGTCAGGGGCCAATCTGTGTATGAAGATCAGCTCTTTCCTGTTTGGCATTGATGGCAGTTCTGTTTAAGAGCCAAGACTGGGCCAGGGCCCTGAATTCACTTTGCTGTGCCAATTTCTACGCTCTCAGTCCAGCTGTTTTCAATGAAATAGGGCCAAGGAATGAACCTGTTGTGTACTGGCTGAGAAAAGTTCAGATGGGCCCCCTTGCTTTTTCCCTTCTTTCCCCTTTGGATATGCACCCAGCAGGGGTTTTTGAGCCTTTTTTCACTGTTCTGCAGAGCTTCCCAGTTGGTTGCGGTGCTTGCATTCCTGCAGGAGTTAATCCTGGGTACTGTCTTCCCTTCCCAGAGGCTTTTACTGTGCAGAGGAGTGGCGTCTACCTGGATGGAAAGAATCTTGGGCATTCGATTGTTTTCTGTCTTATCTCTTAGCCCACTGCCCTTGCAAGGTGATACAGTCCCAAACTCTCTATTCCACATAGCCCCTGGCTTGCTAGCTGTACCAGATGGGGGTCCAGTAGTTCCTTTGCTGTGCCACTTTCTGAACACCCTGCCCTGCTGGATTCAGTGGGAAGGAACTGCACTTTCAATCTGGTCTCTTTGCTGGCAGAACAGCTGTACTTGTGGTCCCTGCCTAGCTCTACTTCAGCTCTCCTGTTTTTTTTTTAAATTTCTATTTCTTAGATGCCTGGGAACTAATATAACAAAATAGGTCTGAAGTGGCATATTTAGTAACAAAAGTCAGCTTTCCTTTTAAAACCTATGTGGCACCACATTGCAGTACTGTCACTGTCCAGTTCCTGGTGCATGCCACCTCCCCCAAAAGCAAAAGGTGTCTCTTCATCATAGCTGTCCATAGTGTGCTGATGCCTCTGACCAACCCAGATGCAGCCCCTGATCATTTTTGAAGTTAGAGTCCCTCCCTGGCACTCTCCCATTTGGCACTGCAGCTATAGATGTGCTGCTCACTGTGTTTGTGTTACCTGGATCTCCCACACTCCACATGTATTCTCCCAAGTTATTCCCAATTAGGGTTGCGGGCAGTGTTTTTACAGGATAGGGCCTTCTGCTTCTGTAGAAGAGGAAGCTACAACACTGATTTCTTCCTGATCTCTCCACTGTTGCAGGTACCACTTTAACTTATAAAATCTGGATGGTGCAGTCCTACTTCTGTACTTTTTTTGCATCTCGCATCAGCTAAGATTCCATTGATTGTTCAGGTTACTTGTTGGAAGATCATTAGAAAATCCAAGCTGGGGGAAAGAACAAGTGGACTCAGCTTCTGCCTACTCGGCTGTCTTCTGATCTTCAGTATTCATTACTGTTGTTACGGAATATTATTCCATTGTATAACTATACCACAATTTATCCTTTCATCAGCTTATAAATTTTTGAGTTGTATGTCTTTTAAAGTAGTTGAGAGTATAAAGGAGAGCAGTATATATTTACAGAGTTTACTGTATTAAGTTAGTTACCATTTCTTGTTCTTTGCCTTTGTTCCTATTGATTCGTTTTATTATCTAGTGTCATTTATTTACTTCAGTACATCTTTTATCCCACCCACTTCCTTTATGCTGCTGTTGTCACGTTATAGGTCCAATAATATGATTATATATATTGTGTTGTTCATTTGCCTTTTACTTCAATTAGAAGAAGAAAGGAGAAGAAATATACAAGGACACCATCTTTTATAGTAACATAATTACCTTTACCATTGTTTTTAGTTTTTTTCACATGGATGTGAATTACTGTCTTGGGTCACTTGTTTTCAGCTTGCAGAATTTATTTTAGTGTTTTTTTGTTTTGTTTTTGTAAATTGAGTCTACTCTCAACAAATTCTCTGTTGTGTGGGAATGCCTTTCCTTCCATATCCCCTTTGAGATACGGTTTTGGCAGATATATGATTCTTGGTTGATGTTTTTTTCTTTCTGTACTTTGAATATGTAATTTTACTGCCTTCTGATTGTCATTGTTTCTGATGAGAAGTTAGTTGTTGGTTCCCATAAACATGATGGAGCATTTTTTCTTTGGCTTCTTTTAAGATTTTCTCCTTGTCTACCATGCTTTTTACTATAATAACATTTGGGTGTGGATCTCTTTATAGTCATCCTACTTGGATTCTATTGTGTTTCTTGGGTATGTAGAATAATGTTTTTAATCAGATTTGGGAAACTTCCCACCATTGTTTAAATGTTATTTCTGCTTCCCTTCCATCTTTCCCCTCCCCTTCTGGTATATTTTGGTTTCTCATATTTCTGTAAGCCTCTTCATTATTTTTTTCATTCTTTTTCTCTTTGCACTTCAAACTATACAATCTCTTTGAATCTGTCTTTGAGTGATCTAATTCTTCTTCCAGCTCAGATATACTGTTGAACTCCTGTAATGAATCTTTTTTTAAAAAAGATTTTATTTATTTATTTTTAGAGAGGGGAAGGGAGAAAGATAGGGAGAGAAATATCAATGTGTGGTTGCCTCTTGAGCGCCCCCTCGTGAGGACCTGGCCTGCAACCCAGGCATGTGCCCTGACTGGGAATCTCACCCACAACCCTTTGATTTATAGGCCAGTACTCAGTCCACTGAGCCATACCAGCCAGGGCATGAATCTTTCATTTTGGTTATTTTACCTTTCAACTCAAATTTCCATTTGGTTCTTTTTAAATAATTTATGTCTCTTTTTTGATATTCTCTGTTGGATGGGACTTGGTCAGCATATAGTTCTTTCTGCTTTAAGCCTGGTTTGCTTTAGTTCTTTGAACATATTTGTAAAAGCTGCTTTGAAGTATTTATTAATTATGATACTTGGGTTTGTTAAATGCCATTTCTGTTGTCTGCATTTTCCTAATGTAGAGGTCATGCTTCATATTTCTTTTTGAATACTGCCACTTTTGATAACATTTTGGTAACTCTGGATAATTATTCTCCTCTATCCTGGGGCTTGCTGTTACTATTTTCTTGTTTATTTATTTAGCAACTTAGCTGTACTAGTTCAGTGAAGTCTGTTTCTTCCACAGTGTATAGCCTCTGATATTGCTCCTCCATGTAGCCTTGGATATGTGTCAGTCACTCTGAGATGATAGTGGTTTTAGCGGGGGCTCTCTTTGACTAATATTTTCTCTGATCTCTCTTGTTAAAGGGAACTGCCTCTATTGATGTATCACCTAGCTATTACTTTCTACTAATTGATGAATGATTGCTTGTTGTTTTGGATGATGTCCTATGTAACAAATTGCTCCACAGTCTGATTCATTTAAATTTGCCTCCCTTTGCAGAATTAGACTTTGAGTCTAGTTCTGAGGCTTGTTCTGAATTCAGGAGAGCTCTTCTTAGCTTCCCCGCTACCTGATGATCTAGGATTTAGGTGATCTAGGATTTAGCTTGTTGCTCTCATTTAGCTACCAGCCTCCTCTTACTTTCTTACCACCAAAATCTCTATTGTTTTTAATAATACTTTTAGCTTTGATTGTCCCTACACTCTGTTCCAAATGAAGTTAATTCTCTTGGGGAGAGCTTTAGAGCTCTCTGTTTTTAAGACCTACCTCTACCCTAGGCAATACTTCTGTGCCACTACTCAAGAGATCAGGGTAGGGATAGCATCTTCTTTTTTGAAGCAACACATCTGCTTTAAAAGTGAAGTACTTTTCTGAAAAGGGGCTATGGCTCCTTTTAAATAGTTAAACAGGCTTTTAGGACCTGATCTGGGATTCTGGTGGGCTCAAGATTTGATTACAAATGTATTCTTAGTTGTGGGTGCACATATGAAGATCAATCCTTTTGTAATTAGATATTACAATGCTGTGTGTGAAATGTTATAAATTGGAGAAATCTACTTTTACTTTATTTTATAATGCTATACGTTTTGTTTTTAAAACATATACTTCTTAAAATAAGATTAACAAAGCATGCTAAGACTAGTATAGGAAATGTAGAAGCCAAAGAACTTATATGTATGACCTGTGGACATGAATTGGGCAGGGGGAATATGGGTGGTGGGTGGAGGGTGCAGGGGAATAAATAGGACAACTGTAATAGCATAATTAAGAAAATATATTTAAAGATAATAAAAAATAAAAGTAAAAAGAATTGATTTCTAAATTATCAAAACAATTACAAAGTAACTTTTAAAAAAGCCACAATATTAATATAGTTATTATTTTTTCTTTCAGGACATGTGAACTTATATATTTGACACAACCAAGCAGTTTGTAAGTAGTTTTTCACTTTTAATTTTTCATGTAATTCACATGTAATTTTTCACTTTTTGATTTTTAAAGATTTTTCTGTACTGATGATCCCAAACATGTTGACAGGGAGAACTAATAAGGTGGAAATTGATTCAGTGGAATGTATCATGAACTCAAAGAAAAATGCAAACCATTGACCAAAATTTTATTGAAGGTCTATTAAAAGCATTTTATTTATTACCTAAGACTCAGAGCATAATTTTTGTGTAAAGTAAATATGAAAATCTATATTAAGACCTCTACAGAGTTTTCTTTGGAAAAAGAAGGAGTAGTATAAAATTTTCTGCCTCATTCTAATAGTATTGAAGGTGATTGATATAAAGGGAAGTTGTATATTTAATAACTAGCAATTAACTATTAATTTAACTTGGTAATTCCAAAGTGAATGACTATGGAAAATTAAGGCATAATGTTAAACTGATAAGGTAGAATAACCGAAACCTTTATTTTTTTGCTTACTGTGTTGATTTTAATTATTGGGTTGGCTAAAAGGTTTGTTTTTTTCTGTAAGGTGTCTCCAGGCGTGCTTAGTTGTCATTAACTTCATTTGAGACCATTTTGTTATATTGTATTGTGACAGAACTTATATCAGCATGCATTTAAAAAAGTATCAAAATTGGTGAATGTGTAGCCATTTTAATATTGCAGAAAAAATGCAACATCTTCAGCATATTATGCTTTAATCAAGAAAGGTAAAAATACAACTGAAACAAAAAAAAATTTGTTCATTGTATGAAAATACCGTGGCTGACTGAATGTGTTAAAAGTGGTTTGCAAAAGTTTCATCATGGATATTTTTCACTGGACAATGCTCCGTGGTTGGGTAGACCAGTTGAAGTTGATAGCAATCAAATGGAGACATTAATTGATAACAATCAACATTATACCACATGGGGGATAGCTGACATACTCAAAATATCCAAATCAATAAAGTTATTTGTGAAAATGAAAAATATATCTTTTATTTTATGGAAAAAATGTAATGGACTTTTTGGCCGACACAATACAAAGAGCAGAAAATATTAAATAACTGGAAACCAAGTGCAGTTTAGTATACTACTTCCTGTGCATATTTTTAGATTAGAATTGAGATATTCAGTTTTTTAAATGAAATGTTTCCTACTATGGGCAAAATATAAATACTGTGATATGAACACTGATTGAGACAAAGTAGTAAGTTTATGTGTAAATTGTGCATCTACTTTTTAATTTTTTTATAAAGATATTTTATTTTAATTGTTGTTCAAGCACAGTTTTTTGTCTTTTACTCCCATCCCAGTCCACGCCCCCTGCCCTCACCACCTCTCTCCCATTTCCACCCCTAGTTTTTGTCCATGTGTCCTTTATACTTGTTCCTGTAAACCATTTCCCTTCCCCCCTGAAATTCCCTCCCCTCTCCCATCTCGTCACCAATTGTGCATTTAAATGGACTATATTCGATTATATAATCAACTTAGGTCTATAATTTTAAAAAAGGGAAAAAATTAGGTATAGTTGGTAAGCTTTTATAAAATTGGCTTTCTCCTTTCTATTTGTTTACTAGGATTACTACCGAGATAAATTCTGTGATGGTGCTAAAAGTTTCTTGGATCACTTTTTTACTAGCTAAAGGTAAAAAAAGTCAGTATGTTTGTTATATGCTAATGTTTTGATGTAATAATTGATAATTCTTTTGAACTGAGCTCAAAGTTTTATTCAATTTAATGTTTCCTCCCCACCCATCATCCCAAATCAATCTCAGCTGTTTGTGTGGACTGTTAACTGTCAATAAATTGTTATAGTTCTGGTACTGTAAGCAACACTAAAAATAATCTCATTTCAGTTTTGTTTGTAACATCCATTCCTTGTCTTTTTTTAGGAATAATCTTACTGTTTTTACAAAAATGATATATACTGAAAAGAATTTAAATAATACAGCAAAATGTAAAATAAGAAAAAAATAGAAAAGATAACCTACCCAAAACTCATGGCAAAATAATCATCATTAAAATTATGGGATTACCCAAAGCAATATACAGATTTAATGTGATTTTCATCAAAATCTCAACGACATTTTTTAAAGAAATAGAACAAAAAAATCATCACATTTATATGGAACCGCAAAAGACCCCAAGAAGCCAAAGCAATCCTGAGAAAAAATAATGAAGCTGGAGGTATCACACTAAATGACTTGAAATTATACTACAGAACAACTTAATCAAAACAGCATGGTATTGGCCAAAAATTAGTTACACAGAACAAGAGACTAGAATTGAAACCCAGAAATAAAAGCAGGTGTATATGGATAAATAATTTTTGACAGAGGAGTCAAAACTATACGATGGAGAAAAGAAAGCCCTTTCAATAAGTGGTGCTGGGTAAATTGGAAAGCCACATGCAAAATAATGAAACTAGACAACAGTGTGTTCTTATGTATAAAAGTTATTTCTAAATGGATCAAAGACCTAAATATAAGATCCGAAACATTAAATTACATAGAAGAAAACATAGGTACTAAACTTATCAACGTTAGTCTTAGAGAGGATTTTATGAATTTGACCCCAAGACAAGGTAAATAAAGGCAAAATTAAATGAATGGGATTATATCAAACTAAAAAGCTTCTGCACAGCAAAAGAAAACACCAGCAAAACAAAAAGACAACCAACTGAATGGGACAAGAAAACACCAGCAAAACAAAAAGACAACCAACTGAATGGGAACAGCTTTAGAAGGCATTAATATCCAGAATATATAAAGAACTCATACAACTCAACATCAAGGAAACAAACAATCCAATTAAAAAATGGGCAAAGGATCTGAATAGACTTCTTTCCCAGGAAGGCATACAAATTGGTGACATGTACCATATTTTTAGGACTATAAGACCCACTGGACCATAAGATGTACCTGGGTTTTAGAGGAGGAAAATAGGAAAAAAAAAATTTTGAAGCAAAAAATGTAAAATATTTAATAACCTGTGAACCCACTCCACCATCACTTCCCTGCCCCACAGTGAGCCAGGGAAGCTACATTTGACTGTAAGACGCACCTCCCTTTTCCTCCCAAATTTGGGGGGGAGTGCATCATATAGTCTGAAAAATATGGTATACGAAAAGATGCTCAACTTCACTAGCTATTAGGGAAGTGCAAATCAAAACTGTAATGAGATACCACCTCACCTCTGTTAGAATGGCTGTCATCAACAAGACAAGTAATAACAAGTGCTGTAGAGATTGTGGAGAAAAAGGAATCCACATTCCTGCTGGTAAGAAGGTAAACTGGCACAGACAGTATGGAAAACTGTATGGAGGTTCCTCAAGAAATTAAGAATAGAGTTACCATGATATGGCAATTCCTCTCCTAGGTTATATAAGTTGTTTCCCCTAAAATTGGAAAACATTTTTTTGCAAAGATATGTGCACCCCTATGTTGATTGCAGCATTATTCATGGTGGCCAAGCATGGAAACAACCCAAGTATCCTTCAATAGATGATTGGATAAAGATGTGGTACATATATGCAGTGGAATACTATTTAGCCATAAGAAAAGATGAAATACTGCCATTTGTGACCACATGAATGGACCTTGAGGATTTTATGCTAAGTGAAAAGTCAGTCAAAACTAAAAACCATATTATTTCACTCAGATGCCTAATATAAAACTGAAACTCATAGACACAGACAACAGTATGGCGGTTGCTAGATGGAAGAGGGTGGGGATATTATAAAGGGTAAAGGGGCCAAATATGTGCTGACTGAAGATGATTTGACTTTTGGTGGTAGGCACACAATGCAATATACAGATCATCTATCATAGAAGTATACACTTGAAACCTATATAGTCTTATTAATCAATGTCACCCCAATAAATTTAATTAATTAATTATTAGAGCAGTTAATAAAGGCTACAGCTTTTAGGTTAGGCAGTTAAAAAAAATAAAATAAAATTATGAGATTGTAATTCCAGATATATTTTTGTGCATACATTCTGGTAAAAATAAGGTGGGTATATAAGTATGTTCACAAACAGATTAATATTCTAAAAATAGGATGATATTTTAGTGCTATATTTAAAATATAAAAATTAATTTTACTCAAATTCTACAGAAAAAAATAAATGAGAAAAATGGAGGGACTTGCTTAGTTTAGATAAATGTTTTCTTACTTAAACTGTATTATTCCTAAAATATTTGTCTAATATTATGAAAAAATTAAAAGGTTAGAATCTTTATTTTATTTGACTTTGTATTTTGATATAAAGTAATGTATATTAATCTGCTTTGAAGGAAAAGAATGCTAGTATTCTCATTAGAATAACATTACCTCATTATCTTTACTTTCAGATTTGCTTAGTTTATTGCTATTGTTACATTATAAAAGATTATAACATTTACATTCTATTTCATAATTATAATTATTAATTATCATACTTATTTAGTCTTATTTCTATATTTAAAGGGATTCTAAGATTATGATTCTTGTATCCTAAGTTCTCCATTTCTGATTTCTTGGCATCTCCATTTCTGACTTCTTTATTTTGATTCATTCTTACCTGGCTGGAGTTTACTATGAAGGTGTTTTCTCAAAAGAGTGCCATGTTTGGCCTCACATTTTCTGTGTTTGGAATGTTTGTGAATGATGATCATACTATTTATACTTGAAGGACAACTTGGATGTGTCTCCTGTTCTTGTATCTTGTTTGTCTTCCTAAGGACACTGTTTTCTGGTGTTGAACATTGTTGAGAAATCTGAGTCTTGCTTGATTTCCTCCTCCTCATTTACTTCCTGTATACCTGTAGAATTTTTTTTTAAATTCAAGATTTAATACATTAACTAGGGAATCTCTTGATTTCTGTTATTTTTTATTAGTTTTTCTTGGAAGTAATCCCTGTATTTTATTATGTTTCAGAAACATTATCTTGGATTGTTTTTGTCCTACACATTTACTATCTTCTTTCATATTTTTTTCTTTGTAAAAATATTTACAATTACAGTTGACTTCTCATACTAGTCTAATCTTTGGTGTTTTTCTTATGTATTAACTATTTTTATCTCAAGCCTTTCTTCTATTTTGAGCTTAACTATGTTTGTAATGGTGTTATTTGGTTCTCAAGTTTTTCTTAGGTTGTCTAGTTCCTTGTTTTTATAAAATGTGTTTTTTTTTTAAGTTAGTGTAAGGACTCATAGGACATTTTCTTGTGATAGATTGTCTTCCAGATTGGCTTTTCTATCTGTGTTTTCTATGTTGTAATTATATTTTTTCTTTTCTGTAATATGTTTGCATAATAATCTCTGTATTTCCCCCCATGTAAGTAGGACTTCATGTGGCAGCCCTGACCTGTTGTTCTGTTTTCTCTGAGGTGGTGGGAATAAATCTTCCTTTACTTACTTTGCACAATATCTGTGACTTGTGTTCCCCCAAAGAGTGATAATGTAAGTGCAGGCTTTTTTTCTCCCCATATTTACTTATAGTCAGAGGGAGAGGAAGAAAGTGGAGAATTTCTCTAGAATGATATGTGTCTTTGTTGCTCTGAGAGTTTTATTAGAATGAACTCTAAAACAGAACATTTCTAGTGGCAGTTATATCCTGTTACCATAGTGGGATTGTATTGGGTTTCAGATTGTACCCCAATCTAGATTCTCTGTGTATTTCAGGAAGTTAGTGATAGTTGTTTACTTCCTCCATTTTTCTCCTTCTCTTATCAGCAATTTTTACTCCTCCAAGTAAGAAGAGGAAAAAATGATATTCTTGGAGTCAGTATCTCTCAAATTTGGTAATGGTACTAGCACTTAACCAGTATATTTTTTTCTTTTATTAAATATTGAACAGAGAGATTCTTTGATTTGACTTCACTCTACTAATTTTAACTGAAAGTCCTTCATATCATTCTTTACTTCTATGGCATGTCTTAATAACTTCTAAATGTATTACAGACATATTTTTGTACCATTCCTATGGCTCTATGAAACCTACCTGATTCAGGGTTACCTATTTTATGACAGTTTCTACACCATCAGTATTTGTTGGGATTATTAATGGTTTAGTGGTTTCATACCAAGAATATAGAAAGTGAGTCAAACATCTCTTTTAAAAATAATTCACAACATATAGCCATAAAGAAATATGTGATAGCTAGCTATATTTGATCATGATCTATATATTTTATGTAGCTATATGGTTTTTCCTCAGGTATTTATTATATGCATTTTTTTCTTTACAGCTCTCTGGTTGTATAGTTACTGTATTAACTTTCAGGATTTTGCACATGTTAATTTATAGATGACTTTATAGTTATATACTAATTTTGTTATTAATAGCTTTGGTTATTATAATATTTTGGGGTGTTTTTTAAATGGAAAATATATGAGAATTCATAAAGATTAGCATGTATCATACTTCAAAATTATTTTCAGAAGTAATAAATTCTATAGCTTTTACTAAAACTGGAAGTAAGTTTAAAAAACCAAAAATTAAAATATTTTAGACATGGGACTGAATTATAGTAATAATATCTAAATATAAAATTCTCGACTTCTGGTCAAGATGGTGGCATAGGCAGACATGGCTCACCTCTTTGCCATAACCACATCAAAATTACAACTAAAATATAAAACAACCATCACTCAGGAGTGTCAGATACTGAGAATGGAAGTCTGACAGCTACTAAATCAAGTTGAATAGAAGTCAGACAACTACAGAATTAAAGAAACCACATCCATCCAGACTGATAGGAGCGGCACAGAATTGGAATTGGCTGGTCCCACACCCACGTGGATAAAAATTTGAAAGGGATATCATGGGAGCGAGCAGTCCAAGGTCCACACCAGGCCCTCTAGCCCAGGATTCCAGTGCCAGTGAGATAAATCCCTACAACTTCTGGCTACAAAAAACAGCAGGGACTGAGTGGTGGAAGAAACTGCTGAAGCCCCAAGCAGTTCCTCTTAAAGAACCAACATACATACTCACCTACTCAGACTCACTCCATCTGAGCTCTATCACAAGGGTAGCAGCTTGAAAGGCACCAGTGAGATACAGAGAGAAATGAAGTTTCTGGCATCATAGTGAGCAGAGGCCATTGTCCCTTTGCTAAACCATCCCGCCACAGAGCAGGTAAGCTGGTGCTATATCTGAGACTCCATCGACCTAACACTATTTGACCCAGCTTGGAGATCCCACAAGGTTCTGCCCCATCTAATTTATAGGCCCATGCAAGCTGCTTTTCTGTAAGAATGGCTTGTCTTAGCTCCTAAATCCTAACAAACAAGCAACAGCTGGCTTCAGAGAGCTCTAGCAGCAGCAGATTAGATTCACAGATTGGCTTCCCTGGAAATCTCTAAGCCCAGCACCAGTAAGACATTTCAGATTGCTTTAAAGGTCAGGGAGGGTGGCCCCAGGCAAAGCACAGGTCAAAGCTGAGCTTGACCTGCAGCACCCAGGGAACTTCACAGCCAGTCCTCCCAGTAGACAGCTACAGACCACTTCAGAGCACCACCACCCTGCCCCTGAATAGCTGATTCTCCACATAGGGCAGAGGTTGGTTAGTGGTCATTTGCAGCCAGTCCTTATGGCTGACTGGCCTGGGTAAATCCTTCCTATTGTTCTTCCAATAGCAAAAGGCTCAACTACAAGAGGAGGGTGTACTCAGCCCCCAAGGAGGGTGCTCCTCAAGTACCCAACTTGCGTGATGGGGGAGGCTGTGCTGGTGGACACTACAGGATATCTACTACATTAAGCCATACTACCAAAGCACAGAGTCAAAGCAGCTCTACCTAATACATAGAAACAAGCACAGGGAGGCTGCCAAAATGAGGGGACAAAGAATCATGGCCCAAATGAAAAAACAGATCAAAACTCTAGAAAAAGAGCAAAACAAAATGGAGATAAGCAATCTATCAGATGCAGAATTGAAAACACTGGTTATAAGGGTATTCAAAGAACTTAAGGAGGACCTTAGAAGCATAAAAACACCCTATCAGAAATGAAGGATACACTAATTCAAATAAAGAACTATTACAGGGAATCAGTAGGAGAGTGGATGAAGCCGAGGACTAAATCAATGATTTGGAAAATAAGGAAGCAAAAAAAAAATACAGAACAACCAGAAGAAAAAAGAATAAAAAGAAAAAAAAACGAGGATGGTGTAAGCAGCCTCTGGGACAACTTTAAGACATCATAGGGATGTCACAAGAAGAGAAAGAGCCAAGAAATTGGAAATCTATCTGAAAAAATAGTGAAAGAAAACTTCTGTAATTTGGTGAAGCAAATAGACATGCAAGTCCAGAAAGCACAGAGAATCCCAAACAAGGTGGATGCAAAGGGGCCTATTCCAAGACACACCATAATTAAAAGACCAAAAGTTAAAGACAAAGAGAGACTCTTAAAAACAGCAAGAGAAAGGAAGTTTGTTATCAGGTGGCACCAGATGGGAGGGGGTCCAGGAGAATGGGTGAAGAGGTGAGGGGATTAAGAATTACAAATAGGTAGTTACAAAATTGCCATGGGGATGGTAAGTACAGTATAGGAAATGGAGTTGCCAAAGAACTTATACTCCTAACCTATGGACATGAATGGTGGGAGGATTGCCTGAGGGAGTAGTGGGTGCTGGGTGGACGGGGGCAAAGGGAGAAAAATCAGGACAACTGTAATAGCCTAATCAATAAAATGCAATTAAAAATAAAATTCTCATTGTAAACTTACTTTATTTTTAATTTAATAACTTTATATATTTTTATATTTTTGTGTATATCAGATCAGACTGAGTTTTTACAAAAAAATCTTTAACATGACTGTAGTGATTGTTGATACATCCATACTGACAATTTTTCCCTTTGTTAAAATCTCGATCTCTAACTTTATTTTAAAATGTGAATCTTCTTTATATTCAGGAGAAGTATTACAAATGGAAGATGACCTGGTGATCTCATTTCAGTTAATGCTGTGTGTCCTTGACTATTTTATCAAACTTTCACCTCCTTCATTGCTGAAAGAACCATATAGTAAGTACTTTAAATATTTTGTGTTACTTCTTCTTCATTAATCAGTGACTTACTGAATGTCTAATGTGTCCAAAAGTGGTTTTAGAGACTAGGGTATTATAGTAAATAAATCAGACGTGGACTCTGTCCTCAAGTAGTATATAATTTATAGAAGGAGGGATTAAGACAAGTAAACAAATAAGTAGAGTATATGGTAGAAAGTGGTCTGGGCCAAAATACTAGCAAATGGTATGGAAGTTCAGAAAATGAGAAACTTTTCCTAGCTGGGGAAGAGCAAGGAACACCATAGGAAGGGGTGAGGTTTGAGTTGAGTGAAAAGAGTAGTTAGGATTTGAGTGTTATGGTAATTTGGAGGGAGGGCATTCCCAGTAAAGAAAAAAACAACAGTCAAGGCACAGATATAATTGAAACTGCATGGGAAAGAGTGGTTCATTCTGTAGGAACAGATTAAATTTTTATCATTGGGTGCTATAATGATTCTGTGACTATTTTTTTTTTACATATGAACTGTATTTATCTTTCTGTAGGTGATGAGATGGGAAATTAAGTAAAAGTAACTATTACTAAAATAATTAGATATTATTAAACAAAGATGAGTAGATCGCTCTCAGAATGCAATTGTTTCCTGTGGTAGTATCATGAGTAAATTTTCAAAATCAATTACTATACTACAACAAAATATAAACTTAACTAAGACTAAACTGATTGCTTTGCTCCAAAAATGATGAAAGTATTGGGTTGGCCAAAAAGTCTGTTTAGTTTTTTCTGTAAAATAAAAGACAATAACTTTATTGATTTGGATGTTTTGAGTATGTTGGTTATCTCTTGCTATTGGCTTCTAGTGGGTAGAGGCCAGGGGTGCTGCTAAACATCATCTAATACATAAAATAGCCCCAAAGAATTATTTGGCCAAAATGTCAATAGTACCGAGAAACTTCACAAACCACTTTTGACATGTTTGATCAGTCATAGCACCTTCTTCATTCACTGAACAAATCTTTTTTTGTTTCAATTGCGTATTTATCTTTCTTGATATAATAAAACATAATAATGATGAAAATATTGCAGATCTTCTTCTTTTTTTAAATTTTATTTTAATCATTGTTCAAGTACAGTTTTCTCCCCTTTACTCCCAATCCAGCCCACCCACCACTCCCTCCCAACTTCCCCCCCATTACCACCCTCCCCCTAGTTGTTATCCATGTGTCTTTTAACTTTCTTCCTGTAAACCCTTCCCCTTTTCCCCTGAAATTCCCTCTTCTCTCTCCTCTGGTCACCTTCTGCCTGTCCTCTATTACAGTGTCTTTGACTATATTTTGCTTGTTTCTTTGTTTTGTTGTTTAGGTTCCTGTTAAAGGTGAGATCATATGGTATTTATCTCTCACTGCCTGGCTTATTTCGCTTAGCATAATGCTTTCCAGTTGCATCCATGCTGTTGCAAAGGGTAGGAGCTCCTTCTTTCTTTCTGCTGCATAGAATTCCATTGTGTAAATGTACCATGTTTTTTTGGTCCATTCATTTACTGATGGGTATCTAGGTTGCTTCTAGCACTTAGCTATTGTAAATTGTGCTGCTATGAACATTGGGGTACATAGGTTCTTTTGGATTGGTGTTTTAGGATTCTTAGGATATAGTCCCAGAAGTGGAATTGCTGGGTCAAAAGGCAGATCCATTTTTAATTTTCTGAGGAAGTCCCATACTGTTTTCCACAGTGGTTGTACCAGTCTGCAGTCCCACCAACAGTGCACTAGGGTCCCCTTTTCTCCACACCCTCTCCAACACTTGTTGTTTGTTGTTTTGCTTATGATGGCCATTCTGACTGGTGTGAAGTGGTACCTCATTGTGGTTTTAATCTGCATCTCTCTGATAGCTAGCGATATTGAACATCGTTTCATCTGATTTTGGATCTTCTGTATGTCCTCCTTGGAGAAGTATCTGTTCAAGTCCTTTGCCCATTTTTTAATTGGGTTGCTTGTCTTCTTAGAGTGGAGTCGTGTAAGTTCTTTATATATTTTGGAGATTAAGCCCTTGTCTGAGGTATCATTGGCAAATATGTCTTACCATACAGTTGATTCTCTTTTTATTTTGATACTGTTTTCTTTAGTTGTGCAGAAGCTTTTTATTTTGATGAGGTCCCATTTGTTTATTCTTTTCTTTATGTCTCTTGCTCTAGGGGACATGTCAGTAAAAAAGTTTTTGCGTGATATATCTGAGATTTTTCTTACTTATGTTCTCCTCTATTACTTTAATGGTGTCATGGTTTATATTTAAGTCTTTTATCTATCTTGAATTTATTTTTGTATAAGGTGTAAGTTGGTGTTCTAGTTTCATTTTTTTGCACGTAGCTGTCCAGTTCTCCCAGCACCATTTGTTGAAGAGGCTGCTTTTACTGCATTTTGTGTTGCTGCCTCATTTGTCAAATATCAATTGACCGTAGAGACTTGGGTTTATTTCTGGGCTCTCTGTTCTGTTCCATTAGTTCATGTGCCTGTTTTTATGCTAGTACCAGGCTGTTTTGATTACAGTGGCCTTGTAGTATAGTTTAGTGTCAGGTATTGTAATCCCTCCTACTTTACCCTTTTTTCTCAAAATTGCAGCAGCTATTTGGGGTCGTTTATGGTTCCATATAAAGTTTTGAAGTGTTTGTTCTATGTCTGCAAAATAAGCCATTGATACTTTAATAGGTATCGTGTTGAATGTGTAAATTGCTTTGGGTAGTATGGACATTTTAATGATATTAATTCTTCCAATCCATGAATATGGTATATGTTTCCATTTATCTGTGTCTTCCTTGATTTCTTTCCTCAATGGTATATAGTTTTCTGAGTACAGGTCTTTTACCTCTTTGGTTCGGTTTATTCCTAGCTATTTTATTTTTCTTTTTGCTATTTCAAATGGGATTTTTTCCTTGATTTCTGCTTCTGCTGTTTCATTGGTGATGTACAGAAATGCCTTTGATTTCTGGATATTGACTTTGTATCCCGCTGTTTTGCCAAATTCGTTTATTAGGTCAAGCAGTTTTTTGGTAGAGTCTATAGGATTTTCTACTTACACTATCATGTCATCTGCAAACAATGACAGTTTTCTTTCCTCTTTTCCGATTTGGATGCCTTATATTTCCTTTTCTTGCCTGAACGCTGTGGCTAAAACTTCCAATATTATATTGAATAGAAGTGGTAAAAGTGGACAACCTTGTCTTGTTCCTGTTCTTAGTGGAAAAGATTTTAGTTTTTGCCCGTTGAGTATGATGTTGGCTGTAGGTCTCTAATTTATGGTCTTTATTATGTTGAGGAATGCTCCCTCTATTCCCACTTTGCTGAGTGTTTTATCATAAATGGGTGCAATACCTTATCAAATGCTTTTTCTGCATCTATTGATGTGATCATGTGATTTTTGTCTTTGCTTTTGTTTATGTGATGTATTACATTTACTGATTTGCGAATATTGAACCATCCTTGCATCCCTGGGATGAATCCCACTTGGTCATGGTGGATGATCTTTTTAATGTATTTTTGGACGCGGTTTGCCAGTATTTTGTTGAGGATTTTAGCGTCAATGTTCATCAGAGATATTGGCCTGAAGTTTTCTTTCTTCGTTGTGTCCTTATCTAGTTTTGGAATTAGGATGATGTTGGCCTCATAAAAAGAGTTTGGGAGTCTTCCATCTTTTTGGATTTTTTGGAATAGTCTGTCAAATATAGGGGTTAGCTCTTCCTTAAATGCTTTGTAGAATTCTCCTGTGAAACCATCTAGTCCAGGGCTTTTGTGTGTTGGGAGTTTTTTAATTACTGCTTCAATTTATTTTGCTATTATTGGTTTGTTCAGGTTTTCTGCTTGTTTTTCACTGAGTTTTGGAAGATTATATTTTTCTAGAAATTTGTCCATTTCATCTAGGTTTTCAAATTTCTTGGCATACAGTTCTTCGTAGTAATTTCTTACAATTCTTTGTATTTCTGTGGAATAAGTTGTAATCTCTCCTCTTTCATTTCTGATTGTGTTTATTTGGGTCCTCTCTCTTTTTTTCTTGATGAGCCTGAGTAAAGGGTTGTCAGTTTTGTTTATCTTTTCAAAGAAGCAGCTCCTGTATTCATTGATCCCTAGAATTGTGCTATTAGTCTCTATGTCATTTAATTCTGCTCTGATCTTGGTTATTTCCTTCCTTGTACTTGCTCTGGGCTGTCTTTGTTGTTGTTCCTCTAGTTATTGTAGACGTAGGGTTAGGTTGTTTGAAATGTTTCTATCTTTTTTAGGTATGCCTGTATCGCTATGAACTTCCCTTTCAATACTGCCTTTGCTGTGTCCCATAAGTTTGGGGTTGTTGTAAATTCATTTTCATTTGTTTCCAGAAACCTTTTGATTTCTTCCCTAATTTCATCCTTGACCCATTCATTGTTTAATAGCATTCTATTTAACCTCCATGATTTTGAGTGTTTTGGGTTTTTCTCTTTGGGGTTGGTTTCTAGTTTCATTCCCTTGTGATCTGAGAAAATGCTTGGTATGATTTCGATTTTCTTGACCTTGTTGAGACTTGCTTTGTGTCCTATCATGTGGTCTATCTTTGAAAATGTTCCATGCACATTTGAAAAGAATGTGTATTTAGCTTCTTTGGGATGGAGGGCTCTAAATAGATCAGTCAAGTCCATTTTGTTTAGGGTATTGTTCAATGCCACGATATCTTTGTTGATATTTTGTTTGGAAGATCTGTCCATTTTTGAGAGTGTGGTGTTAAAGTCCCCCACTATAATTGTGTTGCTGTCAATATCTTTCTTAAAGTCCTCCAGGATTTTCTTTATGTATTTGGGTGCACCTATGTCGGGTGCATATATATTTACAGTATTTATGTCTTCTTGGTGGATTCTTCCCTTGAGTATTATGAAGTGACCTTCAGGGTCTCTCTTTATGGCCCTTTTTTGGAAGTCTATTTTGTCTGAAATGACTATTGCCGCCCCGGCCTTTTTTTCTGTCCATTTGCTTGGAAAATTTGTTTCCAGCCCTTCACTTTCAGCCTGTGCTGGTCTTTTATCCTGAGGTGGGTCTCTTCTAGGCAGCATATGTGTGTGTCATGTTTTCTTATCCATTCAGCTATTCTGTGTCTTTTGATTGGAGCATTTAATCCATTCACATTTAAGGTTATTATTGATAGGTACTTATTCATGGCCATTTTTTTACCTGTGCTCCTCTTTCTCTTTCTCTTTTCCTTCCTTTCTTTAAATCAGACCTTTTAGCATCTCTTGCAGAGCTGGCTTAGTGGAGATATATTCTTTTAGACCGCTTTTGTCTGGGAAGCTCCTTATTTGGCCTGCTATTTTGATTGAGAGCCTTGCTGGGTAAAGTAGCCTTGGTTGCAGGCCTCTGGTTCTCATTACTTGGAATATTTCTTGCATTCTCTTCTGGTTTGAAGTGTTTCCATTCAGAAGTCAGTTGTTAACGTTATTGGGGCTCCCTTGTATGTTACTTCGTGTTTCTCCCTTGCTGCTTTTAAGATTCTCTCTTTGTCTTGAAATTTTGCCATTTTAATTATGATGCGTCTTGAAGTGGACCTCTTTGGGTTCCTCTTGTCTGGGACTCTCTGTGTTGC
Source organism: Tonatia bakeri (assembly GCA_004024845.1). Taxonomy (NCBI): domain Eukaryota; kingdom Metazoa; phylum Chordata; class Mammalia; order Chiroptera; family Phyllostomidae; genus Tonatia; species Tonatia bakeri. The sequence continues at coordinate 71 of PVIA01015858.1, read as the reverse complement.
TGGATTTGTGTCACTTTTTCTCTCATGAAATTAGGGAAGTTTTCCATCATTACTTTTTCAAACAGGTTTTC